>CM046863.1:5744014-6002032 GCA_025617745.1 Heliocidaris erythrogramma
GATTTTCATTTACATCTTTTGCTGATGAAAATACAAGCTATCTTGTTAGAGAGCAAGACCTTGATTTCTACATTGATCACTTCTCAGAATGGTGGATTATTGCCTTCATCACGAGGGTATTCATCGGCAAACGTGTCATCTGTACGCCGTATGTCCCCATTTCAACCCCAAGAAACGCTAGACACTTGCTCTACCTCTGCATTAGAGATAGGAACCATGGAGCTGAAGCAGAAGTATGTGATTTATTTTCTTCAGACGTAATTCTTCCACAGAATCCTATACCCAGCATGGCATTGGTTTTCCTTTCATATTTATGCCCCCGCCCACCGAAGGTGGGTGCCGGAGGCATTACAGGTTTTAGTAGAGTACCTTTATATAGAAGAGTAGCGACATGGACGTCTGACTTTTCTGGACACAAAATGGCGTTAGAATTCTTTCTATTGAGAACACCCAGGTGCTCATCGGAATTGAATAGAAATGTTACGTAATAGTGGACACAAAATGGCGTTCAAATCACAGGTTGTCGCTACTCTTCTATATAAAGGTACTCTAGGTTTTAGGGTTGTCCGTCCGTCCGTCCGTCCTTCCCACTTCGCGTTACCGCGATATCTGAAGAATCATTTGAGGTAGGAACCTCAAACTTGGTACTAGTATGTATTCCCATACGAAGATGAAATGATTAGATTTTGGGGTAAGTAGGTCGAAGGTCAGTTTACATGAAATTATATATGAAATTACTGGCTTTTAGCACCGTTACCTTGATATCTCAAGAATTGTTTGAGGTAAGAACTTCAAACTTGGTACTAGTATGTATCCCTATACGAAGATGAATTGATTAGATTTTGGGGTAAGGTGGTCACAGTGGTCAATTTACATGTAATTACATGAAATTTTTGGTTTTTAGCACCGTTACCGCGATTTCCTAAGAAGTGTTTGAGGTAAGAACTTCAAACTTGGTACCAGTATGTATCCCCATAGAAGGAGGAACTGATTAGATTTTGGGGTAGGTAGGTCAAAGTTCAGAGGTCACAGAGGTCAATTTACATGAAATTACATGGAATTACTGGTTTTTAGCACCGTTACCGCGATATCTCAAGAACTATCTGAGGTGAGAAATTCAAACTTGGTACCAGTATGTATCCCCATAGAAAGATGAACTGATTAGATTTTGGGGTAAGTACATGTAGGTCAAAGGTCAGAGGTCACAGAGGTCAATTTACATGAAATTACATAAAATTACTGGTTTTTAGCCTCGTTACTGCGAGATCTCAACCGTTTGACGTAAGAACTTCAAACTTGGTACTAGTATGTATCCCCATACGAAGATGAACTGATTAGATTTTGGGGGTAAGTAGGTCAAAGGTCACAGGTTGCAGGTCTCAGCGGCCAATTTACATGATATTAATACAGTTTTGGGCTACATTTCCAAGAACAATTGATTATATTGCTTTATAGTCGGAGGTCAATTACTAATATAGGATTTTAGTGTTTTAAATCACAATTTCGCAATAACCATTAATGCGCATCAACTATATTATACTTGTAGGTGATCAGGAATTATCTGAATACAAGCGGAGGCATACTGACGCAGTCGTATCTTCTGCTTGTTTTTGGTTTGTATTTTTCAATTTGTTTTTCCCCCACAGTAGGCGTTTTACTGCAATATAGCACAGTATACATTTTCATAATGTGAAGAGTGGGAAAAAACCCAAACCATACAATAACTGATCACAATAATATAGATGTAACACATGTATGGCACTGACAGTACACAAACATAATTAAAACATTGAAATAGGACCAGATCTTAAGATGCAAAACTGTAAAATAACACACTGTCGATTAAAACATTTTTTCGACATTAGTCGAAAAGATTATTAAAATTTAACCAACATCTTTCAAATAAATCTTGCTTCATATTTTCACAGAAAATAGCTTTTTCATAACGAACTAACTCTTTACCTCGTTAAGAACTTTCTATGGTATGAGGCGAATTCCAGCCAATTTAATTTTATATATTATCCATTTAAGCCAAATGATAAATTAATTTAAGGCTTTATTGAATTTAGTGGGTGTGATTCCAAAAACATTTTTGATAGTTAAATTTATTACAAATTTGCACCTTTCGTACAAGCTATATTCAAAGTATTCCCATACTTTCCAGGTGACATTAAAAAAACAAGTGGTCAATAGTTTCATCATGCAATAAACAGAATGCACATGTAGTGCTTGATTTAACCTGAATTTTACACAAATATTATGCATAATGGTATCTCTATGGATGGAATCCATTTTGCATACACTAGTTGTTGCTATGTCGGGCAAGCCTCTGTCAAGCTTTTGAGTCGTCAGGAGAAACCTTTGTTCACAAAGTATGCGTAAAATTAGTAAACAGGTCTATTGATTAAGCAGTATTGGAACCATCTTAGTGTTACGTCTTGCATTGTTTGATACGGTATAGAATTAAAACAACGTCATTTCCCTGGTGAAATTTGTTTTCGGATTTTTTCTTCCCATCTTTCTTTCTTTTGTATATTATGCTATACCTTTTCTTTTACCATTGGAACATAAATATTTTTACACCCTTTCTTTCCTTCATCAAAATACTAAGGATATATGGTCTAAATGGGATGGTTAACTTCACAAAATCATCGACAGATTGTGAAAAACTTTCCAACTTTTCACTAATTTCTTGATGTATAATAAATAATGCTAGGTATAAATTTCAATTATTTTATTTTTACTTCTGCTCCAATTAAGTCATTGACAAATCTTAAACCGTTCTGGCTCCAATGTCTAAAATTGACAATATCTGTATGTATTAGAATGTCTTCATGATGGCAAAGGAGTTAAGAGAAAAATTCTGCTTTGCTTAGAGCATCTGTTTGCTTTCTTAAAACTACACCATGAAGAAATTGCATATTTCCAAAAAGGATTCGTTATCAGGTCAATAAACTTTTCAAAATAACCCTGACTATAAAGTTTAGAATTACAATCTGGGAATGGGACAGACCTCAGAAAAGAATTTAAGCATATGCTGTCAATGAATCCGTTATACATACTTCGTATCCAAGTTATTGTTAGCGAAGAAAAGAAATATTTTATTTTTACCATCTTCCTTTCATATTGTTTAACTCTTTCAGTTCTAATTCACGTATATGTTACAGATAGACTTGTCATTTTCATTCACCAATTGTTTGACCACAGGAAAGATATATGGTGGTCATTATATATTAAAATTCTAACCATAAATCAATTATAATAATAATTATAATTATATGCTACCATAGAAATTTTCAGAGAAAATTGCAGATTTTTGAAAAGATATTACCTTATTTCAACATTAAACAATAGTAGACAAATGAGAAAACAACAAATAATGGACAAAAAAAGAAACCCAAATGTAATTTTCAACACTTCTTATATGCATAGAGTTGGGTAAAGGAATAATGTTTGGTATCTTAAGAAATGGTAATAAATTTCCTACAAGTTTTGTACACAATATTTTGTGAAATAATAGATGGTTAATGAAGTGCAGACATTTGAAAGTAAGTATTGATCACATTTTGGTAATATTTTGAAAAGAGCTAAACCCCTTGGCACAGTAAGAGTTAACACCATATAATGTTTTACGGATAGTGCACATAGTAGACAGACCGGAAGTTGCACTGTATGATCAGTCATTTCATGGAGCCTCATATACTTGTCTTCTCCCTGACATTGCATTTTCTATGGGAAACATGTTTTACTTCTCAATTTTTAGGTATTTATAGGTTTAGCCAGATTGTTTTGAATTCGATGTTTACTAGCATCAAGAGAATTACCCATTTTAGACAATAATATTAAGTATTAAAAGCTTTCATTCTCTAAATTCCGAAGATCAGGACCCTGTTTCATCAATGACAAGTTGCAATAAATTTTATAAGTTACTGAAATCCTTGCATCTGATTGGCTGAGACCAAATTTGTTGGTAAAAATCACTGACAAGATACTCCCCCCAGGGGGTAGAATATCCTCCCCTGACCTAGAGATCATTAGATAAGAATACTTGTTTTCTTTTGATACTGCAAAATCCAAGTCAGTTTGTTTTGTAATTATAATTTAGCTTGGATATACAGCATGATTTGGTGGCAAAGCACTATACATGTATAGTAAATGTTCACAACCCAATAAAAATACCATATACGTGTATTTTACTTTGTGGTGAGCAGGAAAGGAGTTTCGGTGAGGAAGTAAATGTACGAACATGTGTCAATATAGATACCAAACTTCATACAAACCATTATGACCTCCAAAAATAAAAGAATTACATATAATACCTGAAATTGCCATGATCAGTGATTATAGAAGAATGAAGCATAACATCAGTCATATTATTCTACTGAATGTATCAAAGTTATCCAGCAACACATCAGTATTAGCGCATAGTTTCTGTGTAATGTTTGTGTCATTGTATACTATTATACTTGGTATTACTTGAATAGCAGAGAGCTGGATACACTGCACCGATTGAGGGAGAGGCGTTTTTCATAGCATGGCGTTCTGGAGATCTTACAATCACATGCAAAGTAGATGAAAAGGAAGTCAACAGTAAGGTACATTTGTAAATCAGACAGCAATGTGTAGCAGTGTAATGTATCTTTGCTCAACTTTATCTTCTGATAACAGTGAAATCGAGGAAAGAATGAGAATAAGTATAAATAATGGTGATTATTGTAGTCAAAGAAGAAGATGCCTACGCTTTTGTTTGGATAATATTTTTATATTATTGTAAAGTCATTAAAAATAATCATGCCTTGTGTTATTAAAATAAAATATTCATATACAGTTTTATAATACCGGTACAAATACAAAGTACGTAAATTAATAGATAGTGATGACATGCTTTACATTTGATCAAGTGAAGGATGGGGGCAGAAAAAAATTATCTTCTGTGCTTTGAAAATATAAAAGACAGAAAATAGAATGGACTGATGACTGATTCATGAGATACCAACAGATACTGTGAAGGTTGGTTTTTGAAAAGCCAAAATTAATTTCTTTTTTTTTTAAGGTTATTGTATTTTATACTGACGGTTTGATATTTTGTGACCATGTCGATTAGTTTAAGATCTGTAAGTTCATAAATTACATTTATAATCATTAATATAAAAATTATGTAAATGGATTCACAATGATATGTAGTCATGTTTGTAGATCAATGAATAATGAATAATGAATAATCACGAGTACGTGATTACACTTAACTGAATGTCATACAGTTGCACTATTTATGCTAAGGTAAAGTTGCTAATTGGAACTAGAAGTTAGCACAAGTTCTAGTCGAGCCTAGTTCCATATTCTATCAGATGCACATTTTAAAAAGATCGTACGATTCTACCTTACTTAACAGAAGCGAGCAGAGAGTCTGTTTAAACATTCGGCTAAGATGAATGTTCAATTCCTGGTGGACACTACTGATACTATGCATCCTGAAGTCTTTGTCCAGTTCATTCTTCAACAAAGCGCAACAATAGACTTGATATGTCCGATCAAATTTTCAGGTAATAGAAATATTCTTGTCAAATCTGCATTCTGTTTTTTTTTCCTAATTTTTTTTGCAAAGGGGAAATTATTGCATCAAGTTGAAGATGAGAGTTTGAGGTCTGTCACCTCCCAGACAAGCCCATCTCCCCCTGACGATTACCCCTGTCCAGCAACCCCCTTAAAGGAGACAAATCCTGTCGAAAAATTGAATTGCATATGTTTAAAAGACATCTCTAACTGAAACAGGTCAGATAGAAAGAGACTAGATGAGGACAATTATTCCCTATTAATCCCTTGGCAGAAATTTACTTAATGCATATGCACTGATTTGTACATCTGTACATTATATGTTGTTTCAGAATTTGATTTTGTTCACTTATAGGTTTATGCATACAGTCATCTGAAGACCTGGTTACTGCTGCTGCATCACTATCATTGTCTGCGTCCACATCAAGAGGTGTCTTATGGTAGGTAATTTCAGTGGCGGATCCAGGATTTTGTGAGTGAGGGGGCTTAATATTCACAATCTTCTGTTCTGACAAGCACAAAAAAATAAGGTAATCAGCATTTTTGAGGTCCATTTTTGGTCCAAGGGGAGGGGCCCAGGCCTTCTTTGGGTGTCTTTCTTTTTCCAGGGGAGGCCCCCCCCCCCCCCCCCCCCCCCCCCAAGGATTCGCCACTGGGTAATTTTTCTGTGATCCGTATAGTTCAGGGCTGTTCAAATGTAATTTGAAGGAAATTGAGCAGTATTTTGGATAATATATATATACAGACCTGGAAGAAAATATTAGACCAGCCCCATTTTAGGGTATATGAGTAGTGTTAAAGATCACATTACAAGAAAATCACAAATATGGCAATTAATGTATCACTAGAAACTGGGAAGCTTACAGATGGCAATCGTATAAGTTTTATGTCAACTGCGTATCTGATGATTATAAAAACAACAAATAAAAGCTCTTCTAAGCATCTGGAATATATGAGGATTCGCCAGAAATATAGCGATGTTTTGATGTCGTCACACTAGGGATCGATCCTGCTTAAGCAGACGACGTCCTATAATGAATGAACGTAATTGCAATGCAATTATTTATCAAATTATAAAGAGTTTGGTATATTTAACATGACCTTATTTCACATGACCTTATTTCACACCATTCTAAAAGGGAAAGTGAAACTGATTCTGATAACTAAAACCGTTTGATTGTAAATATACAGGAGAAGGGTCAATGATCAATGAAATAAACCCCATTTTCAAATTGAAAAGCCCTCCGAATAATAGCATGGATGGTATTCGTTCCCTCTTGAAACGCCGAACATGCGCAGGTGCAAGCAGCTGAAAATACAATGGCGTCTTATTTTGTTTACAAGTGACTGATTCCTTTATTTTTTTAACGCTGCATTTTTCATCAAAATAATACCATACACGAAGTTAAGAGTGAGGCAACAGACTAACATTAAGACTGACGCTAGTCAAGTAAGAGAAATATGTGAAGAGGAGATGACAAAACAGGCACTGAAAAATGTGTAAGATGTTAATATGGGACATCGTCTGCTTAGACAGGACTGGCCCCTGGTGTGTCGTCACACATCTCAGCAGCGTTCGAGGAACTCTTCAGCTGCTATATCGGTGGCTGTATTTTACCGTTTTATAATTGATAATCATTACTTCAAATGTTTCCAAGCGTTGAATTTGGACAACCTTGTTTAATTTATGCCATATATGCAATAAAAAGTATTAAGCCAATATTTACTTTGATGGAATTTTCTTTTAATGTGATCTTTAAGTCCATTGTCTATGGAAGTAGGAAAATGATTACCAACAGCTAATGCATGATTAATACACTACATGTACTACCAACTATAACAATTACCCCTATGACTTTTTTACCCCAGGACAGTTACCACTAGACGACTACAGCAAGGACAAATTGTCCCGGACAAATTTCCCCGGACAATTACAAAACCCCTTTTTTCCCATGAGAGAGTTTTTTGGACCACCTAATAGACTATAAATATCTGAGAGGATGAATTTCTAGTGTTACTACTCGTGGTCTGAGCAACATGGGCTTCTCATTATTCTACTGAGACAAGTGCGTGTGACATAAAAATTAGGTGTTTTAGGAAATTAATTTTATGAAACTAAAAAACATTCTTGCAGCATGAATGAGCCGCTGTGAGGGGGAAAAGGGCAACACCTTGTTGAAAAAATGCCACAAGGCATGGCTGCTATCATCAAATGTAGCAATTTTCCTCCAAGAACTGAACAAACTGCCCCCTGAGTCATAGTATGTGGTGGACATGGGTTTACGAGAAAATGAGGCAAATCCCCTGGACAATTATCCTCAGACCACTTCTGTCAGGACATTTTTTCGAAAAAAACCCTACCCCTGGAGAATATCCCCGAGGCAGTTAGCATCTAGGATATTTACATTCTGTTAGTTCTGAAAGTTCTATCCGTTGGGGTGCCCTTAGAAGTAATTGTCCTTCAGCAAAAATTGTCTGTGGTTAATTGTCCTAGGGGCAACTATCCTGGCTGTAATTGTCCGAGGGATTAGTTATTACACAAGCTAATTGTTTTGCGGAGTATTAATCCACTCATTATGAGTTAGCTAGTAGAAATCATTCTGAATATCCAATGACTGAGATAGACAACACTTGCCACATTGGCCACCTACATTAGCGGGACAGTTGAGCATAGAAATAAGACAAAAACTGTCCAGGTAATGTAGCCTTTAGAGATATATATATATATATATATATATATACACACACACACACAGTACTGGTCAAAATTCATTTTACTTTGTTTATATTTGTTTTAATATAGCCACATGTCATTGTTGCTGAATCATATAAAGGGTGTAACCACATATGAAAGCCAAGGGCCATTGTCAAGTCCACATTGAGTTATTTTTTAGTAAATGTTTTCTATCGCGTCCCCCCCCCGCCCCTTCCAAAAAAAGAGAAAAATAATGGAACTAAGGGTCAGGAAGTTATACCATAAAGCTGCTGAAACGGCATAAAATGCTAACAGATCTAGGAATTAATGGGCTAAGATCAACTTAGCAAGAATTTGAAACTGTCATCCAAATGATGGAGGAGCAACTTGCATGAAGAAGAGGCAACGAGAATTTAAAGAAATGATGGAGAGGTCACCCATAAACATGGGGCCAAGGTTAGACCCAATCCACAAAGTGACTAATAAAATATCTCACAGAGAATCAGTTCAAAGTGAACTTCAGAAATGCTGAAACAGCTATTAGCTATGAAGAAAACATGGAAATCAAATTGATGCTTAATAAGGGGAAGTCCAGGCAAAAAAATAACTGGCTTTCAAGAGATGCAGAAAAATCGGACAAACAGAACAATATAAATTTTGAGGAAAAGCGGACAACTACTAAGAAAGTTATGGATTTTTAATGACACAAAAAACAGGAAAAAGGCAATTGGCAACTATGTGAAGTCAAATTTACACTACTAACCATTTATTTGGTTTGTATAAATAACTACAAAAAAAAATTTTTTGTTGTCCAATAATATGATTTCTTAAAAACTAGAACCAAGTTATATCTAAGTAAATAATTTTGGATGTAGGCCTAAACATCTTAACAAAATATTTCATGAACTAAAATTATCGAGTTTCACAATATTTCATACTTTTAATTACTGATTTCTTATGAATATTAGGCTGATATTAGAAAGTCATTATTTTGAAGATTTTTACAGAAGACAATTAAGTCTGTATTAATTAATACATGCAAACCATATATATCATAAATATATGTTGCTTTAAGTGTTGTGGGGAAAAATTTGTAGTGTTAATATCAACAAAATAAATTGACAGTGTACCCATAATGTCACATGCTCATAATCAAGTTGCCAATTTGTCGAGTGATTTTCATTGTTTTCCCCAGTTTTTCATGTCCTTAAAAAATCCTAACTTATTAGTTGTACGATTTTCATCAAGCTTGTTTTGATCAGTTTGTTGGATTTGTCTGCTTTTATTGAAAGCAAGTTATTTTTTGCCTGGACTTCCCCTTTCAATTAAACTAGAGTTCAGAATACGGGCCAATGACTTAATCCAACAAGAAGTTGTATATTGATAAACACAAAATTTATTACTTTAAGCTGGTGTGCTAGTAAGTTTGACCAGTACTATAGATTTGTGTGTGGGTGTGTGTGTGTGTGTGTGTGTGTGTGCGGGTGTGTGGGTGTGTGCGTGTTAATTTGGAGAAATGGAAATAAGAAAATCGGTTTATATTTTATGTTTGATGGGTCCTCATTCAAAAGTTAGAAAGTCTTGGGAAGAAACCTTTGTTTATTGACACCCTGTTATATCAAGGCTTTCAAAACAAGGACAATATGATACAAAGAACTCGGGCGAGTTTGTTTGTTATAATGAGAATTTGTTATAACACTCTTCTTTCTAATGAGCTTCCACTGTATCATTAAATCATTAAACAAATTTGAGATAAGAGGAAACTCGGAGCAAATCTTCTCATTTTCTTAGTTTACTTCTTGTCATACACAGCGATGACCCGGTCCCAGATGGCAAACTGGACATCTTGTCTTCTCACGTCCCTCATGGGAAATACTCTGTGCTTTGTGAAAAACTTGGCACTGAGTAACTTTGGAGTAATCATGTGCTCTAGGAAGTTTAAGCCATGGGTTAAGACTGTACCTCCTTCATAAATTCCAGGCCAATAAAATTACCTTTCTTGTGCTCTCGGGGCCTTTTTGCAATCTCAATTATATTATCATTAGAGGTGCCGTGGTCTAGTGATTCAGTCTCTTTGTACTGTGAACCACAAAGTACAGGGTTTGAATCCCTGCCACAGCACTTACGTCCTTTGGCAAGACATTAATCTACATTTGCCACATTCAACCCAGGTTGGTACCTGGTAAGATTTATTCTTTTGGAAGCGCAGTAGAGACGTTATATGATACTGCATGCAGTAGACAAGAACAGATTATGAGGAGTAGTAGTATCATTGCTGTCATCTGTATATCGTTCGTAGAACATGACATGACCCCAAAGTATACATAGTTGTACATAATAAGCCACTTCGGGGATGCAATCTGAGCATGAGCAGATAAAGGTCATCTGTACCAAATTCTAAAACCCACTGACACTAATATTCGATATGTGCTCATGAATGTCATGTAATCATTATTCAATTATGCACTAATGGTGCATTCCATGATATCCAGGTGGAAGTATTCTTTTTAAAGGGGGGAACAAAAGCTATTCATGAGGCACCTCTATCACTCCCAGAGTTATTTTTCTGAAGTGCACATAAAGGGACCCTCCATGTCTAAAATATCTGTGGATATTTGGGGTCATTTGTACAATCTCAGTACCATGCGCTAACCCCGAACTGGCTTATTGCTGTTTCATTAGCCTCTTGTCGAGGCCCTGGCGCTGTTGAAATCCTTGGCGGCAAACCGAGGCGCTTGCGCCGAGGGCCTCTTGACACCCGACCTGAATTATATATTCATGAGGCATGATTTCCTACTGAATTATGCATGAAAACGTGAATAGTTAGATAACCGAGGCGATCGCCCAGCAAATTGGCCAATGAAATCTCAAGGATTTCTTACTTCAGTTCTGGACTAGTCTATTTTTTTTTTGGGGGGGGGGGGGGATTACGTAAATCTATTGCTCAAAATACATTCACAGACAAGCACATTATGAAGAATTCGATCTCTAGCTTACAAACCATGGTAATTTTAAAGTAGAACACTGATGATTTTAAATATTGGCTTAATACTTATTATTGCATAGATGGCATAAATTAAACAAGGTTATCCAAATTTAAAGCTTGGAAACATTTGAATTAATGATTATTATCAATTATAAAACGGTAAAATACAGCCCCCGATATAGCAGCTGAAAAGCTCCTTGAACGCTGCTGAGATGTGTGACGACACAAGAGGGGCGAGTCCTGTCTAAGCAGACGATGTCCCATAACATTATACACATTTTTCAGTGCCTGTTTTGTCATCTCCTCTTCACTTATTTCTCTTACTTGACTAGCGTCAGTCTTAATGTTAGTCTGTTGCCTCACTCTTAACTTCGTGTATGGTATTATTTTGATGAAAAATGCAGCGTTAAAAAAATAAAGGAATCAGTCACTTGTAAACAAAATAAGACGCCATTGTATTTTCAGCTGCTTGCACCGCGGCATGTTCGGCGTTTCAAGAGGGAACGAATACCATCCAGCTATTATTCGCAGGGCTTTTCAATTTGAAAATGGGGTTTATTTCATTCATCATTGACCCTTCTCCTGTGTATTTACAATCAAACGGTTTTAGTTATCAGAATCAGTTCACTTTCCCTTTTAGAATGGTGTGAAATAAGGTCATGTTTAAATGTACCAAACTCTTTATAATTTGATAAATAATTGCATTGCAATTACGTTCATTCATTATAGGACGTCGTCTGCTTAAGCAGGATCGATCCCTCGTATGACGACATAAAAACATCGCTATATTTCTGGCGAATCCTCGAATATTCCACATGCTGAGAAGAGCTTTTATTTATGTTGTTTTTATAATCATCATATACGCAGTTGACATAAAACTTATACGATTGCCATCTGTAAGCTTCCCAATTTCTAGTGATACATTAATTGCCATATTTGTGATTTTCTTGAGTGTTCTACTTTAAATAAGACAAATGTACATATTTCTCAAGAGATCATCATATATTTACAAATAATGAAGAATGGGCAATAAAAGTCACCTTTCAACACAATAGATACATCTCCATCAATTCTGGTGTAACCAAGGAGTTACCAGCAACTTCACTGCCCGGCAAGGCCCCGGGCGGGGATCCGCCTGGCCTAGGCCCTAGCATAGCTCGCGAATTCAAAGCAGCTAGCAGTCTCCCTAGCCCCCACGGAGGTAATCAGCACAGAGCGGTAGCGCGTGAAAAATAACACTTTTTCCATAGCCAGTAGGCAGATTCACAAAAAACATCTTGTCCTTTAAGTGCAGATTTGATTGCATCAACTTGCAAATCTTTGAATCTGTCAATCTTCAACATTCTAGCGGCATATTCTAAATCATCACTCGTCGTGGAAGAAACGTTGAACGCCATTTTGGGCTAGCGTGCAGTCGAGTCATGAATATTTAACATTACGTCATGGTAGCTCGCGCTTATTGGATGATTTTCACCGACCAAAATTTGGTCGGAATATTCGTCAAAACAATGAAATACAAAAGAAATTCAGATCAGGTGTCAAGAGGCCCTCGGCGCAAGCGCCTCGGTTTTGCTGGCTGGCTCGCTTCGCTCGCCAGAAATTTTGCCTCCATATCGCCAAGGATTTCAACAGCGCCAGGGCCTCGACAAGAGGCTACTGTTTCATAAGCATTGACAATCATTTTGAATGTTAAATTGCTTTTTTATACATGGCCAATTGCAAGCGTTACGGAATGACGTTAAAGTATTCTCAAGTTTGAAAGAAGAATATTATAAACATTGTAATGAGTATTTTCAAACTGATAATACAATATATAAACCAAATAAAGGTACTTCCACAACTGTTGAGTTTCATGTCAATCTTTCATCAGATTTATGAAATACATGTATTAAGTATTATACATGTGTTGCTTCGTTACGGAATGACACAAAAAGGACATGAATTTTCAACCAGAATAAGAATTGCTCAAACTGTGAATTTTGAATATGTATCCGGTTTTCAAGGTTGTTGTGGCATTCTGTACTATGTTAGTTTTGATATGTCACCATGTTCCTGGAAATTTGAAAGTATTTGAAATATAATGCTAAATATGAAATGAAACGGCATTGCGGAATGACTTCTGAAAGTCAATGGGAATTAGTCAGTGTATAAAATTCATATTATGTAGATAAGTAGATAAGTAGTTAAAACATAGATTGAACCACAGATTGAGCAAACGATTTGATAATTTTGTGAACACTTTTTTATTAGTGTTTGTTAATTACTATAATTTATTCAGATTTTATTCTAACTTATTTTTGTTAATAATTAGATTTTGGAAAATTCTGAAGAATGTTCATTTTTATAAAATGCTTCTGATAAGCTTTAAAATACTTTGAAATAGATTTAATCCTTACATTCCATTTCATATTGCATGTATTTCGTTGTTTTATGGATTTCTTTTTCTATCGTTTCAATATTCATAAATTTCTATTTGGTATAATGTTCTATGTTCTATTTGGTACTATCATCTTGATCAATATTTAGATCTTAAGCTACTGAGGAAAAAAATACATCTCAAATGGAATAAGAAAACACCATTTCCTTATTGGCTTTGTATACAAAAACAGTAATGTCCAAATTATTAATTTGATATAATTTTCATACCGGAAAGTGATCTCATCATCTCTACTTTAGTTGATAATTGTCGATACATTAAGCTGAACTAATGTATAGCTTCAGGGTTGAATGACTTTGTACAAAACTGAATTTAATGTCATTCTGTAACATTATTTTGTTATGGAATGGCATAATAATTCCTATCGTAATTCATATTAAAAAGACCCATGTCATCCAAATGCAAGTTGATACCTGTTGATGTGCAGTCCTACACACATCTCATATTTTAATATTTAAACTTCTAATCTAAATATGTTTCATAGAGTTTTAAATATTTTTAGAAAAAAAAATTAGGAATAAGTTTCTAAAACCTGCTTATTAGCCTCACCAATTTAAAAGAAATCCTCCGGATCACTGTCACCCGTGATATCATCTGTCAATCATCAGTGAGCTAATGGCGATTTTGCGAGTGAAAGTGGTATTTACCTTTGTCAAAGTTGACACCTGTTACAATACAAGTATTATACAACTTACAATACCAACATAGGAGTTGCTATGTCAGAATGTAACATCAGCAGGAAAACAAAGGCAATGAGGAGGTATTGTATGAAAGCGTGCAATTCTATTATGAGTGAGTGCTGAACTGACGACCACTGTCTATTCTACTGTAGAATAGAAAGTGGTATGTAATCACGGAGGTATCTCTTCCACCTCCCTGATGTAATCCCCCCCCCCCCAGCTCAGCACACGCTCATAATATAATTGCATGCTTTCATACAATACCTTCTCATGACCTTATTCCTACAGATGCTACAGCATGTCTGACATACCAACTGCAATGTTGGTATTGTATGTTGTATAACTTGTATTGTAACTGGTGTCAGCTCTGACAAAGTCAAATACCATTTTCACTTGCAAAATCACCATTAGCTCACTGATGATTGACAGATGATGTCACAGGGGGAAAGTGATCTGGAGGATTTTTTAAGTGGTTGGGGCTAATTAGCAGGTTTTAGACAATTATTTCAAAAAATATTTTAAAAATCTATGAAACAATTTAGAAGATTAAATATGACATGTATGTAGGACTGCACACCAACAGGTATCAAATTGCATTTGGATGAAATGGTCCTTTTAAAATATTTCTTCATACCAAAAGCACATAGATTTTGTAGGTATTGGTTCCACTGATGTACCTGTCAACTTTCCTAATATAAGGATAGGCCTTTTCGGAAACAAGTTGAAATTATATGTGTTTTGTGCTTAACGGAATGACATTTTTTAAAGTTTAAATTTTCATGGTTACTGAAGTATGAGAAATCATGTAGAGCAGAAACCAATGCTATTCTTGGTTA
Source organism: Heliocidaris erythrogramma (assembly GCA_025617745.1). Classification (NCBI taxonomy): domain Eukaryota; kingdom Metazoa; phylum Echinodermata; class Echinoidea; order Camarodonta; family Echinometridae; genus Heliocidaris; species Heliocidaris erythrogramma. The sequence goes on from CM046863.1 coordinate 5,759,202, forward strand.
CTATATAATTTAAACTTTATTTATCAAGTGCCAGCAAACAGGTCATATTAGTATGACATTTACTCTTCTTTTACAATTAATCATAATTGGTATCAGTTATTGATTTCAAGATTATGTTAATCCTTTATGCAAATTTTCAGTATTCATAAGTGTGGAAATGTCTAATTTCTGGATATTTATGATTAATTTGACACCAAAACTTGATATGATGAGAGAGGATTTAAAATTTGGGGTTTCATGTCCTGTTTTGCTTGGAATTGTCCACCATTATGTTTTACATGTATTTACTTTTCCAACGAATTAATATGTCTGCACAAAATGAACGGCTGACTATATAGTTTTCAATAAGGTTTGGAAAAAGTATATTATTTATGCTTTCATGAGCTGTAATTATAGTTTTGTGTAAAAAAAAACCCACCAACGATGTGCATATATATATATATTTCTTAAACTAGATAGACAGTTTGTCTCGTATTTTACTACGATTTTGTGTAAAAAGATATATGCACGTACGATATGTTATACTTTATTACTAGTCTAGTATTGTCTAGTATTCTTAATATTAAACATGACTGGTTAAGCCATGATGAAAAGCTAACACCGTGGTGTGGTGTATGCTCACAATATATATGTGACGGATAACGATTTGAATTTGTTTAAAGTATAAATTGTTAATTCAGTAGTTGTTTGATGTGTGTCATTTAGACAAAACCTTGTTAAAACAATCTCAGTACTACATTTTCAAAAGTGTTTTTTATATGTATATAGGACAAGTCTATTATGTAAAAAAAAGAAGAAAATACCACCACATTGCATGTATACATAGGATTCTTCCAGCTTACAAAAGACTGATGTCATCGGTCAGTGAGCAGCTCAGAAAAATCATCTTCTCTCTTTCATGGCGTAATCTTCTTTTCACGTGAATAAACGGAGACACTGGTCAGTCTCAATCTGGTTGCTTGTTCCGAAATAGTCATCCTATTTGCCCCATTTCACCCATAAGATTCCATCCCTTAAAGTTACTTAGACCATAATTACATGTATAAGCCATGCTTGGTACATTCTTTCTAAAGTCGATTGGAAATGATATTTATTATACTTTCCCCAAATTATTGTAACCTTAAGTGTATATGATGTAATTTGGAAAGCAATAGCTATGCTATATGTAATGTGAAATATAGACATCTAGAAATCATTGTAAACGTGCACAGTTTAGCCAATAGCTGCAAAGATTGTCAAACTAACTGAAAGCCATTACTGAACTCATTTGAATTGAATTGAATCATATGCCAATTATGTATTTTAATAACTATTTTATGGTCTTTTTTGCCTCTGACGAAAATCCTGCTAGGATCGAAAGCTCAGGCCCCTTTTGACTCCATTAATAACTATTTTAATAACTTTTAATGTAAATGTAGCGGTGATGTGTTCTAGTGGATAAATAACCGGACTGTAGATCACAAGGTACGGTGTTCAAATCCCACCATGGCACTACCGTCCTTTGGCAAGACTCTAATCTACATTTGCCACTCTCCACCCAGGTGTAAATTGGTACTTGATATGCTTGAGCGCTAATTACTTTGGCGGCTCGGCTATAACCAGGGTAATAATGTCTAAGCGCCATGAGCGTTACTGCGTGAAGGATATAAGCGCTATATAAGTGGCCGTTATTATTATTATTATTATTATTATTATTATTATGTGCATTGCTTATCGTCTCATTCACATGTGCAGGGAATTTATCGTATATAATCCTTTTTTAGCCTAGCACTAGCTTGTGGGTATTTCATTTTTTGAATAGAATGCCCTTTCGAGGTGGAGGACATTTATCATTTCCAACTAGGCCAATTCATGTACAAATTAGGTAAAATTGACCATCACGCTATTTTTAGCGAGATGAATCGCAAAAAAGGCTGTAAAACTCGTAATCGTGAAAAATGGGATTGCCGATAAGGAATAAGGAATTATTATGAATATACAATATAACTGACAAAGTTTCCACTTTGCTCAAAGTCATGAAATATTTAGTTCAAGTTGCATGCATGCACAAATATAAAGGTATGACCTGTGCAGTGGTGGGTGATGGGCACAACATCAGGAAATCATTACATTACCAAACGATTACTGATGAGAATTTAACATGGAACAGTGGTAGACTTCAAATGCAGTATGGTAACTTTTAATTGTTTGCTTTTCCAATTAATTTTACTTAACTAGCCTTCAAATATCACTATAAATGTGGAAAAATACATGTATCTTGCCTTTGCTGTAATGAAAAATTGAATTAGAATATAGCATAATGTCAACGGCACAAAGCCTTTGGTTAAAAAAACTATTCGTGTGGATGTATGTGGGGGAAGTGTGTGTGTGGGTGTGTGTTTGCGTTATTATTATTATTGGAATGTTGTTTGTGGTATACTATACTGAGGTTTTATAGGATTATATTGCTGCATTTCTGTTTATATCCATTACAATTTCAAACGTAATAAATTATGATGAAGAGAAACTTTGTTACTGCACTATAAAAATGTTTATACAATGGCTTACTAAACCTCCAACCTTGCTCTGTTGCTGTGTATGACATGTAAATATTACAGAGTATGAAGTCAAAGTGAACATTTATATACAATGTGATAAAGAACAGGAACAGTTAGTAATAAATGATGTTTTTCTGTTTCGTTCAAAGACTTTTCGAAGTGTAATGTTCTGAATATAAGTGTATGTTATCACAAATAAATAATTATGACACTTTTTGAAAGGAAAATTTGAAATTATTCGTTAAATCTACTTATGATATGAGAAATATGTATAACCAAGGAGTTATCTCATTGGTGTATAGGCGTATACAAAGATTCACTTTCATGTAAGAAATTTTGAAAAAGAAATATAATTAACTAATGGTCAAAATGAGAGTTTTGTCTAGCCTAATTTTGATATTGCTGAAATAATAACACTAATATATAACAGGAAAGACTTTGTATTGTAAAGCTTATACACCATTTACGGTTAATTTGACATCAAACTTGATTATGATAAGAGAGGATTTGAAATAGTAGGTTTCATGTCCTGTTTTGCTTGGAATTGTCCACCATTATGTTTTATTTATTTATTTTACCAACGAATTAATACATGTATATGTCTACACAAAATATTCGGCTGACTATATATTTTTCAATAAGGTTTGGAAAGAGTTTATACCTTATACCGTATTATTTATGCTTTGTATGAGCTGTAATTATAGTTTTGTTTTTAAAACAACCAACGATGTATATTTTTTTTCCTCAAACTGGATAGAGAGTTTGTCTTGTATTTTTAATACGACTTTATGTAAAAAGGTATATGTACATGTTTATACTTTATTACTAGATAGACAGTTTGTCTAGTATTTTCAATGTCAAACATGATTGGTTAAGCCATGATAAACAGCTAACACTGTGGTGTCGTGTATGCTCAAGATATATACATGTATGTGACAGATAACAATTTGAATTTGTTTAAACTATAAATTGTCAATTTCAGTAGTTCTTTCATGTGTGTCATTTAGACAAAACCAAATTACAATCTCAGTGCTACATTTTCAAAAGTGTTTTATGTGTAGGACAAGGCTATTATGTAATGTATATTAATTAAAATATTCCTTGAGAAGTTTTGAGAAAGAAAAAGAAAATACCACCAACATTGTATGTATACATAGGATTCTTCCAGATTACAAAAGACTGATGTCATCGGTCAGTGAGCAGCTCTGAAAAAACATCTTCTCTCTTTCATGGCGTCATCTTCTTTTCACTTAAATAAACGGAGACACTGGTTAGTCTCAATCTGGTTGCTTGTCCCGAAATAGTCACCCTGTTTTACCCCATTTCACCCATAATATTCGATCCCTTAGAGTTACTGAGACCATGATTGCATGTATAAGCCATGCATGGTTACATTGTTTCTAAAGTCGTTTGGAAAATGATAATGTTCAGAATTGTCATATTTTTCCTAAATCATGCATTGTAACACAAGTTTTGTTGGTTGAATGGTGTCCATACCAGTTGAATGCACTCACAAATAATGAAAGTCACTCCTGGACACCATGCAGCCCATTAAATTCAAGATGACATTATCAACTATGATACCATTATATTATATTTCAGCGATTTCGCTTGGTTTTATTGGGCCTTGAATATGGGGGGTTTTTTTATTGACTAAAAATCTGCGTTTATCAGAGCACGAATGCCACCGTGCATTGTAGCGCTTTTAAACCCAAAATCTTGAATTATTAATGACTCTGGATAGCAAAAGTTTAGAAGAAATTACATATACGATGCTCAACGGTATTGTTGTGTTCTGAATCAATTAAAGCCATCGTTTCAATGTACTGAATGCGTTTCTAAAAGTCAATAATGATCCGGTATTCATTATTCTTCTCAATATCTTTGTTTGATACATCACAATTTATTATATTGTTTTATGTTAATCATTTATCTGTATATGTATATTAAAACGGAAGCAAATAAATCCTATCTGTCAAAAATCAAATGAAAGCTAAGCGTGTTTGTGTGCGGGATGCGTCTCTTTTTTTTGTAACCAAGCCTAGGCAGAGTCCGCATTTTTTCATACTAATATGGTTTATTCCGTCAAGACTAATCTGCATGAATATTCATGAAAACGAATTATAGCGATATAATAAAACGAGCAAGGGCATCGAGCAGCTGTTCTGCGTGGCGCAATCGGATAATCCAGTCCTCTCTTGGTGAAAGAACCACAAGTTTATTTTACGAAATTTTCTTTTGCTTATTTAAAAATAAGGTGACTGAGTAAGAAAATACAAGTCCGATAGTTGTAGTCTGTTTCAAAGTCTTCCAAAAGGGGTTTCTGCCGAGGCTTGGTTACAAAAAAAAGACGCGTGCGGGATGATAGTTGGTGTAATCATCATATTGTCGACTGGCAAGGGATGTCACTTCTCATATAAGGAAAGCAACTGATCTACATGCAGAAAGAATTCTTTGCAGGTTTCCTAATGCACTGATAGCCATGGAAACTTCTCGAAGACGGAAGATGATTCAATATTCGGATGTACTTAATAGCAAAAAAATCCTAAATAAGAACATTCTATATTCTGTAGGTCCTAAGATAATTAGTAATAATATGCAAATTATGTACATAACCATACATTTTCATTGATAATCAAGTAAGAAAGGTCTTGGAGATATATTTTTATGCAATAAATTCTGCATAAAGTTTACAAACATTAATACGAAAGTAAATAAATTCATTTGATATCGTAAAACGGGGTGATAGGGAACAGTTTAGACATATTTTGCCTTACAAAATTGCCATTACATCGCAAGTGGTAAATGTTTTGGCGCTATGAAATTTCCAATCACGTTACCTTTCTATTTACATATAAAAGAAATTCCATCAATATCAGAAATAATTTTGTATATTCAATGTTATTAAAATTATTTTTAATATGTAACTATATATTAAATATATACATGTAGTTACATAATATGCTTTAAACTGTTACTCGTATACCAAGAAACTTAAATTTATTGGGGAAGGAGTTTGGATTAAATATGTATTTGAAAAGCATTGGAGAGCATTATCATACATTTAAATGACAAAGACCTATATTTGAAATAACTACATGCATCAAAATGGTACTGTGTGTTAATGAAACATGAATTTGTTTGCACCGTGGCCTTTAGAGCTGCTTGACTACAGAAATGAGAGGGGGAAACAGGCATTGCATAATTATGTATAATATTATTGGCTGTAAAAAATAGCTATTGGGGGAGGGGTGAGGGGTAATCAGTAAACTGGTATTTACATTTTCGTACTTTTGATTAACGTAATGGCCCCCATGAGTAATTAATGGATAATCATATTCAGAACGTGTGTAGATTGTCTTTAGATTTATTTAATTTACTTATTGAGTGAAATAATATTTGTCGAAATATGCCGGACGGGGTTTCAGGGTTCTTAAGGGGCCTGGAAATGAGTGTAAGAATTCCGTTGAGTTTTCAAGCTTTTCTATTATTCCTACCTCGATCTGTGTCTAATACATGTATATCATTATTACTGTGCCTTTGGTACATGTGATATGTATTTAGGGGTATTTAGGGGCTCTAGGTATGTTTTGGCATTAGGGAGTATAGATCATAATTGCTTGGTAGTTTGTAACTCCGGCTATTCAGGGAAAAATTTGAAATACAAAAATGAAGAAATTATATATAAACCCTATTGCAATCAATTTCTTTCACGGGAATTATATGCAAGACCATATTTGTGAGGTCTTGATGCTAAATCTAATGATTCACTTCAGTAGGTCTGAAGATAGAAAAAGGTTTTACCACATCTCAATTTTAAACATACATGTAGTTAAGACATCAAATTATATTCCACAATGGGGTAAATATTAATTGATTCCCATTATGTTAGTCATTATTGGACTGCTAGTAAGAGGTATGTGGGACATAACTAAAATAAATTAGATGAGTTTGCATTATTACTTTAAAAAATGAAATAACCAAGAAAAACATTTCAAAGTCTTTGTTCCTATTCATCCCGTTTTACCGTATGCTATCTAATGAAGATATGAAATTTGTATCCTATTTTTTATTTTTCTATTCCACTTCAGGTTTGTGCAAGGGTTTTTCTATTCATCTTTTTGATCTACTTTGCACATAAAATTAGTTTCCTTTTATTTACAACAAGAACAGAGTCAAGACCTGCATGGAACCTTCTCAAATGACATTGATTAATTCTTGTTTCAAAATTGTGGAACATTCTGGTGTAACACAAATTAATACGTGGGTTTATATTTTCAATGATTGAATACATGCTGGAACTCTGCTTGAAATCATGAGCGAAATTCTGTAGCAATGATGAAGATACTTCCTGAATGAAATTGATTCATTCTTGTTTCTGTGGAACATTCTAGTATAACCTAAAGTAAAGTATGAGTTTACATTGATTGAAAACACGGTTGAACTCTACTTGAAGTCATATGACCGGGAAATGAGAACAATGTTCATGTAATTACTTCGTAAAAACTGGAAAAACTTAGCCGAAAACATACCCAATACCAATAAACATTTATGGACTACGTCTACATGAACCAATCAAACCCTAATACATTATTTTTGTACCCAACAGACACTGCTGAAATAATTGGAATTGCACAAAACCTTTAAAAAAAAGAGCCCTGGATTCCATAATATAGCTTTTGCTAAAGCATATCTTGCCAGACAATCATTGTTCCTCTGTCTCATATTTATAGCACATTTATAACAGATCTTTATCCTCGGGTATAGTGCCAAACCAAATGAAAATGGCAAAAATGGTCGTAATATTCAAAAGGATAATACCCATCAGATCACTAACTATCATCCTATATCTCGTTACTAACAACTTTTTCTAAGATCCTGGAAAGATCATGTATAAGAGAAAAATTAGTTTTCTTGATGAATATAACATACTGAGTAATGTTCAGTTTGGTTTTCGTGAACAGCATAATACCACACATACGCTCCTGACTCTTACTGACAAGGTCACGAACGCATTTGTCCATCATTCCCACACCATCGGCATATTCCTGGGGATTAAAGTCATTTGTAAGCGCCAGTGCACATACGGTTTTAAACGCGTAATCTCATTGGTAGATGACCCAATAGTGCGCGGCCCCTGAGCATGATCTGACCAATGCGGTGATGTGTCATATACCGTAGACAACTAAGAATTTAAGTGCGACTGTTAGTCAAACTTAACTCTTTGTGAAACACCCGCAGGACTTCTCCAAGGCCTTTGACACAGTGAATCATGATATACTTTTACATAAATTGAATCACTATGGAAAAGGCCTTGGAGTGGTTCAGGAATTACCTTATACAAACAGGAAACAATTTGTAGCTATTAATAACCTTTATAGGAGAAATAACATGCAGAGGACAACAAGGCTCCATATCAGGCCCGCTATTATTCATATTATATGTTAATGTATGTTAATGTTTCATCCAGACTATTATCCTTTATACTCTTTGCTGATGACTCAAACATATTTTTATCAATCAGGATCAACCCAAGCTCACAGAAATCGTCAAAATCGAGCTAAAAAACGTAGCAATATGGATAACAGCAAACTTTCACTTAACCTTGATAAACCCCATTTTATGATATTTAGTAAAAGTATTACTGCACCGTCACACAAACATCAAGCGTTACAGCCTCGTCAATACGGGGGAGGGGGGGGGGGAGCTCATGCACATTAAGTTATAAACAAGATGTAGATATATTCAAACTGAATTAAATGTGAAAAAAAGAATATAATATGGAAGTGTTACAAAAAAAGGAAAGCGAGTGGCAAGCAACACATGCATGCTATATCCGGGCGGGGGGTGGCGGGGGGACTAGTATTTTTTACCTCTGGCATTTTTACCTCTGGCATTTTTACCTCTGGCATTTTTACCTCTGGCATTTTTACCTCTGGCATTTTTACCTCTGGCATTTTTACCTCTGGCATTTTTTCCTCTGGCATTTCTTCCTCTGGCATTTCTTCCTCTGGCATTTTTACCTCTGGCATTTTTGCACCCAACCATATTCATAACACCTCGTATTTCTCTGCAACCGCAGAAAGTATCCTAGGCTACTACATGTTTGTCAATAATTTATGCTTCGCTCAATTTGAACAATAAAGTACATTTGCTTTTAAAAAAAATACATAAAAAAGCTAATGAGAATCATTTGCAATAATTCTCTTTTATATAGGTTTTCCCTCCCAATTTCATCAGAGTTGCAATCGAATTCATGAATAGGCGTTCAAGTTCGAACGATTTTCGTCAACTGCTCTCATGGTTCATTTTCATTCTTTGAGCATTCAATTTCGTTTCATATCATTCCTTTTATATTTTATTTCATTCAATTTAGAGAGAAATCCATTCAATTTAACGACGCGAAGTTGTCATTCAATTTCGCGCCAACTGGATAGACGTTCAATTTCTTCCCAAATACCAATTTCTATTTTATTTGTAGGCACACACCTTGGCACTTTGAACGTTCGAATTCAATTAACATAAACAAGTTCTGTAGTTTTATGTAATTCTTACCTCATTTTTTTTCTTCACCTCATATGCACCCCTTTTCACTGTTTTTGATTATATAATTTCCTTCTCATTTTCAAACTTACATTTACAAAGTTTATTTTAATCATAATTATTTCAAGTTTATTCCTAGAGTGTCGGCCAGTTCTAGGGAGTCTTGCTGGTTGCCAAATGCTTTAGCCAACCTAATTCTGTCCGTATTCCAGATATTCATGTACTCTTATCGAGCCGCCGCCATAGTCGTGTATCAATGAATTGTATGCAGGCCCCTAGGAGCCGGGGTGCTGATTTTTTTTTAGGGAATGCACAGCACCCCTAGAAGGCTAAGGATGCGGGGTGCTGTAGCCAGCAAAATACTGATGGACTTTTTTTTTTTTTTTTTTTTTGTCAGACATTTTTGGAGTTAAAAAGAGACCCCATAACGCTGAGAACTTTTTTTTGTGCTTGTCAGAAAATGTTGTGAATATCACGAAAACACTGCCCAAAAGCTGAAAATGCTTGTCTATTCGTGAATTTTAATTCCTTAACGTTCATCGCGTCAGCGCTGGTGGGAATTTGAATGCATTTTACGTGCATTTTTAATTTGAACGCGCTTTTTACACGTTTATGGAGTTAAAAAGAGACCCCATAACGCTGAGAACTTTTTTTTGTGCTTGTCAGAAAATGTTGTGAATATCACGAAAACACTGCCCAAATGCTGAAAATGCTTGACTATTCGTGAATTTTAATTCCTTAACGTTCATCGCGTCAGTGCTGGTGCGAATTTGAATGCATTTTACGTGCATTTTTAATTTGAACGCGCTTTTTACACGTTTATGCGAGAAAATTATGAAATCGCTTGCTAATAAAACTAAATTGAACGAACTAGTTTTTTTAATGTTGAGCTCGGTGATCATTCAATTTCGCTCGAAATTGAAAAATCGCATCGTTAATCGGATGCAATTTTGACGAAATTATTTAAAGTAGAACACTCAAGAAAATCACAAATATGGCAATTAATGTATCACTAGAAATTGGGAAGCTTACAGATGGCAATCGTATAAGTTTTATGTCAACTGCGTATATGATGATTATAAAAACAACATAAATAAAAGCTCTTCTCAGCATGTGGAATATCCGAGGATTCGCCAGAAATATAGCGATGTTTTGATGTCGTCATACGAGGGATCGATCCTGCTTAAGCAGACGACGTCCTATAATGAATGAACGTAATTGCAATGCAATTATTTATCAAATTATAAAGAGTTTGGTACATTTAAACATGACCTTATTTCACACCATTCTAAAAGGGAAAGTGAACTGATTCTGATAACTAAAACCGTTTGATTGTAAATACACAGGAGAAGGGTCAATGATCAATGAAATAAACCCCATTTTCAAATTGAAAAGCCCTGCGAATAATAGCTGGATGGTATTCGTTCCCTCTTGAAACGCCGAACATGCCGCGGTGCAAGCAGCTGAAAATACAATGGCGTCTTATTTTGTTTACAAGTGACTGATTCCTTTATTTTTTTAACGCTGCATTTTTCATCAAAATAATACCATACACGAAGTTAAGAGTGAGGCAACAGACTAACATTAAGACTGACGCTAGTCAAGTAAGAGAAATAAGTGAAGAGGAGATGACAAAACAGGCACTGAAAAATGTGTATAATGTTATGGGACATCGTCTGCTTAGACAGGACTCGCCCCTCTTGTGTCGTCACACATCTCAGCAGCGTTCAAGGAGCTTTTCAGCTGCTATATCGGGGGCTGTATTTTACCGTTTTATAATTGATAATAATCATTAATTCAAATGTTTCCAAGCTTTAAATTTGGATAACCTTGTTTAATTTATGCCATCTATGCAATAATAAGTATTAAGCCAATATTTAAAATCATTAGTGTTCTACTTTAAGAAAGTGTAGGTAGAAGCATGAATTTTCTAGTTTATGTTGAGATTTAAAAGCTTCAAATTTCGTCAGAGCATATCGGTATTCACTCATGAAATCCTGGGGCATGTCCCTCTGCCTTCATATCATCATCACAGCCCTTGTAGCTGGGGTCCGCTCGCTATTCATGCAAAACCGCTATTGCTTTAACACGTGTTATGAATGGCGGTCCTTTGAGTAGTTATGAATAGTGGTCCTTATGAATGGAGGTCCTTATGAATAGCGAGGTAATTTGTCTATGGTTTCCTTGATATTTAGAAGGACCGCTATGCATACAAAACCGCTATTCATTTAGTCACGCGTTATGGATAGCGGTCCTTATGAATAGCGGTCCTTATGCCTAGGTTACCCCTTATAGTTACAAAGGAGAGCATGTATTTCTCCCCTATCACAAAAAACTTGGACCTTAATTTGGACTTCGTATTGGACATCATCGGACATTGTTTTTAACATCATCTTATCATCCTAGATGTCACCTTCGACATCATCTTAGATGTCATCTTCAACATCATATTAGACATCGTTTCCAACTCAGTGTTCGACATCATCATCGACATCATTTTGACATCGTTATCAACATCGACGAATCCCAGAATAACCTTGGACATTCTTAATTTGCATCTACAGGTATTACACTTCCGGAATCTTCATTCTTCATCATGACATCCTTAAAGCCAGCACACTTTTTGGACATGGTCTACATTTCCCGCCATGTTAACATTTAAACTTTTGTGATTGTCTTTTTACATGTATAATAATTATGTCTTTCTTATCATTAGATGTTTTGTTATATTGCTACATATTTTATCAGTAGACAAAACGGTCATCTGTTTCTGTTAGAACACCCCCCCCCCCCCCCCCCCCCCCCCTCCAAAGTAGCTCTGTGACTAAGACTAGTTATCGGCTCTCGATAATTAACCAATCAGAGAGCGCCACAGGCGTATATGGGAATTACCCTACCTCAGCCGCCAATTGCACACCAATGATTCTCGCACATCCTCACGCGTAAACAATTCCGGGCAGCCATAGCAACGGGCAAATGAGAGGGCAAAGAAGATGGCAACGGACATATCGTAAATTTCAATGCCGAAACCCCCTGCGATTACTTGCGTGAATAAGGCGTCACATTCATGTATGCTACTACGTTGTATTATTTGAAATATAATCCTCTATGTAGTGGCATGTGTTAGTCTGTGAACAGTAGTAGCGCTCTGATGTAAGATATGAATGAACGACATTCTGGTTGTCAGCATATTAGAGCGGTCTTTCTAATTTTGATGCCGTATTCTTTTTCATCGTGACTAGTAATAGTACAAGCAAATAGTACAAATGAAAGTACAACTGGATAGTACCATTGAATAGTACAAAAGAAGAGTTACATGTATGTATGATCTGACAAAGTGGTTTTACAAGCCTTATCGCCTGAATTTACGTTTGAGACTGCTTTATTGGGTATGTATTTTGGATCTTTGAAACCTCCATTTAATATTGTTAATACGCGTTTTTCCTAAGAAAAATAGCTAGGCCATTTAACATTGTCTTTGAGCGTTGGTATTTCTCGTTTTCATGTACTATCACAACTGAAGTTGGCGTCATTAAAAAAGTCTGATTTCCCTTCACAATGTTCCATTTGCAATGATTATGTAATATGGAATGTGCCGTACACCTGAATGTGGGGCCAATTAAAATGTAAAATGCTACAAAATGCATTGGTATTTTCAACCGAGTTTTTCATCTGTTTGGAAGATGAAATATGCAATAACAATGATGATAATTTAAACAAAAACCAGCAATGTATTTGTATGGCATATTTCATACTGACTCAGCATTGCCCATCCTAGGTAACCTGCAGATGTGGGAGATTTTGACCTTATATCAAAATGGAATAATAATTTGGTTGTAAGTAATAATGATAGTGAGTCAGCTTTGGATACTTTATACACTTCATAAGTGTTACTGTTAAACCTTCATTGAGGTAATATGATACATGTATAAAAGAATAGAAACAGGCTATATCAGAAGGTATTTAGTAAAATGCAGAAGACCGCGCAACATATTGGCAAAAGCGTGAAATAGTGGCAGCCTGAAAGGGGTGAAGGGGAGGGTGGGGGTGGGACAGGGCGGGACGGGGAGGAGGAAAAGAAGCAGTGAAGAGAATTTTGCATTTTGCATGATTTCGTGACATCATTCAAAACACAGTACATCCTCCAATCACTTGAAGAAATCTCTCGTAACAATGCATTTTGCAATATTTCACGTTTTTGTCCACATATTCAGATGTACTGCACATTCCATGATTGCGTGATCATTACAAATAGGGCATCAATGCAACAGGAATTATACTAACTCCAAGTCATGCAATTGTAATAATCATATTACAGGAACAACAGAGGTAATAGCGCTAAATCTTCAATTGTAGAACTTTTTTGAGGAGTTTATAAGGCATACCATCAATCTTTCTCCTCTTTCCTCACCCCTCTCCCTCTTCCTCGTGTATCCTCCGCTTTTTCTTTAATATTTCCCTTTGCCCTTTCAACTGAAGGAGTCTAATGTAGTGACTAAAACATATACATAATTACGTGATAATACTACTACGGAAAGAAAGTAAATGGATGAATGAATGGTGGATGCGTGAATGAATGGATGAATAAAATGATTAATGAGTGAATGAAAGAATGAATAAATGAGTGGATGAATAAATGAATTAATTAATGAGTGAATTAAAGAATGTATAAATGAGTGGATTTAATAAATGAGTTAATTAATGAATGAATGAATGTATTAATGAGTGGATGAATAAATGAGTGAATGAATAAATGAGTTAATGAATGAATGAATGAAAGAATGAATAAATGAATGGATGAATAAATGAATTAATTAATGAGTGAATGAAAGAATGAATAAATGAGTGGATGAATAAATGAATTTAATTAATGAGTGAATAAAAGAATGAATAAATGAGTGGATGAATAAATGAATTTATTAATGAGTGAATGAAAGAATTAATATATGAGTGGATTAATAAATGAATTAATTAATGAGTGAATGAAAGAATGAATAAATGAGTGGATCAATAAATTAATGAATTAACCAACTCTTGGATGATTGACTTCCCCAGTCATTCATCCAAGAGTTGGATGAGTGAATTAAAGGATAAATGGATGAATTTAGTGGAGGAATGAATGAATAAATAAATAAATAGGTAAATAAATACACCCATAAATGAGGGAGTGAATGAATGCTTGAACGAAAGAAGGAATGAATGAAAACATGAAAATACTGAAGGAATGGGAGAATTGAAATAAATGCGCATGAAATATCCAAACACGATCCCAACGACTTTCGGAAAATTATCTCAAGGGCAATTTCAATACCCTATGGTATTTCCATTAGAACTAATGTTCAGATTGTGTAATTATGTCTTTGTAATGTTCGCACATTTCAATAGGTGATGGAAAAACCTATTAAAATTGCCTTAGGTTGTTTTTCGATTTAGTTTTTGCGATTGTGTTAAGAACACTTTTTAAAGTCTATTGAATTAGGAGAATGCAGTATGCCAACATCAAATCCAGTAAAGTAGAGCACCAATATCTGGTTACCTAATCAAAAGCCCTGTAGAGACTGGAAAAGGTACTTACCTGCAGTCCATGATTCATTAGCGAAAGACTGAAGTAGTGGCTAGTTGTGTACAATTGTCCTGTAGCTAGATATAAGCGAAACTCTGTTTGCATAGGAATCTAATATTCATTATTCACTATTTCACAAGGTATTGAAGAAGTTGAACTTCTTCTGAGAGCATCCGAAATGGCATCCAAGCCACCAGAATATACCAAACTGATGGTTTCCATCGCAGAAAAAATCGAATCTACTTCAAAAGGACTCATGTACTTCAGAAATATTTGTCGCGAACAGGGACACGTCAGGGCTTTCGATCTGGACAAGAAAGGAGCATTCGAAATCATCCAGAATCTTCAAAGGAAAATGATTGTTCAACCAAGGCACTATGAGAAGTTTGTAGAGATACTAGAAATCATTGGGAGAGACGATGTCATCAAGATGTTTCCGGGATACCAGGACTATAAATCAAAGAACGCAGGTATACATTCCATGATTAATTTTAATGTTAGCAAACTAAGAAAGAAAGTAATCCGTGTACTTATACGACTTAAAATCATGTAAAGATGAAAAAGTTGAATTCCATTTAGTCAGATGCCATTTAGTCCGATGTCCATACGGTCTAACATCATTTTTTTTTTTTTGCTTTTGCCCCAGTTTGTAGCAAAACATTTTGTTGAATCAACATTTTCCAATAACCATTATGCCCAATGTCTAACAACGACCATGCTCACCTTACCAGCATTTGCGTATCTAGAGATTATGGCGCCCCGTATCCAGCGATGCAGTTTCGACATTTAAACATTAATGAATGCTTTGCTGCTCCCATCTCCCTTAAAAAGGGCTCAAAATTAATGGAAGCCTGGGAGAAATATTTTAATCAATTCGAATTTGTTTTTGGTTTAAATTCTGAAGTAGTTCTTTATATACATGTATCTAGTCTATGGTCTAGTGGTTAAGGCGTTTGGCGTACAGTGCCGAAGACCCGGGTTCGACTCCCGGCCTGAGACAGCTTTTGAAACTCCTGCAGCTATTTACAAAAAAGGTAGTCATTTCGTACACTTACCGAATACTAAACTATACTAAATACTGAACTATACCTAATCCTAACCCTAAACCTATTACCTATCTAATTCCAATCCTATATCTTTCACAAAATAAAGCCCCTTGCCACTGTCAACGGAGCATATATATACATATATGTTGGAGTACAGCCAAAACAGATGAAAATTTAGCATAAATCTTGAAATTATCACTGATTTATGAAAAATGAAAAAAATTACTCATTTCGATTTGTCTTGTACAACAATTCCATAAATTTTCTAGTTTATAATTGACTTGAAGTAAAGAAAACAAAAACCAACCAACCAAACGACTGTTCAACGATAAGATCGATGTTAATAAACCTTTTAACAAAGAATGCGTAAGCCTTGAAATGGAGAGAAATTTTCCCACTCCGTAAAGTAACGATCTTCCACCCCTCCTCACTCAACTCCAGTCTTATTAGTTTAACCCCAGATGTTCTGAAAATGGAACATATTTACTCTCAAAAAATTGATAGGCCTACAGGTCACATATTAAGATACTCATTCTGCCTGCTGATTTGATGGAGTAGGGATATCGCATTAAGAGCTCGCAATTTTATTAACTCACCGCCATACCCATTCGCCGCCAGTTCATTTCTAATAAATATTATAGTTGTTTCTGATATATAATGTTTCAAAATCTGGTGCTACTGCAACTGTAATGTGGTATAAAGTCCAGTGTTATTAGTTAATTATGCCCCAGTCGAGTGGATCTTGATGTCGAAGCAATGCTTGGCAGGTTGGGGCTTTCCTGCACAATTTTCCGTATTACGGTTTAGCAGGTTTTCACCCAATCCTGGGATATGGGTTGGGGCCGCCTTCGTCCCCCTCTGCGGTCCGGGGCGGGGTTTTGGTCGTCGTTGGGTGGTGTGGGTCAGCACAGGACGGTGTCGTCCTTGTTGGCGTACCTTGACCACTGTATGGCGATCGGATGCTGCTCCGGGCGGTGGTGGGGGGGGGGGGGGGGGATGGTGGGGTTCCGACTCTGGGGTTGTCCTAGCAAAACTAGGATAACTCTTCGTCCAAGTTAATTCCCTTCCTTAATTTGGTTTTTCTTATATGCTTGGGCGGTAAATTGTAATTTTTCCGCCCCTTCGCATTTATACTTGTTGCACATCACAGTAGCTTACCTCATTGGAATTGGAAGGTTGACTTTTGGTACAGGATTTTGATTATTCTAATTGGCCATTGTTCTTTTAGAGCACCAAGCTGTTTACCAGGCATTTAAGTCCTGTTGTTGGCGTATAACCTGTACTCGCTGGTCAACTTTTTTTCATGCAGGGAACATTATTGCATTTTTATGGGCAGGGGGGGGGGGGGGGGGTTAAATGCGTTATAGTTTGTATTCAATGGTCGTGATATTGTTCACCTGTTTTTAATGCAGGGAACCTTATTGCATTTTTATGGCCAGGGGGTTATATTAGGTATAGCCTGTACTCACTGGTCTAAGTAATACTGTTCGCCTGTTCAATGCAGGGACTCTATTGCCCAATGACCAGGGGGGGGGGGGGGGGGGGGGTTTTAAAAGGTACTCGACTGTTGCTTGTTTAGATGCAGAGAGTATCGTGGTATGCACATGGTGGTTCCATGTTGCGTGTGTGTAGGTGCTGAAATTTTATGCCACATACACTCAGCGCAAAAAGAAAGTGGGGATTATTTGTATATTTCTTATAAAAATTTACTATAGACTTATTTTTCATATAATAATCAAAAGAAGCAAGAATTAATCCTCTTTAAAATGATATGCAATTCTAATCATACCATTCACGCATGGGTGAGTATAGACATTTAACAAGAAATGCTTTTTTAAAAGACAATTGCGAAAATTGGGCATCTGGCCTTTCAAATGTTGACGGGCATTTCCATATGGTGGAAAGATATCAACAAAAACAAAACAAAAATCACGAGAACAACTGAATGTGTGGTTGTGCAAGTCAAAATCATGCAGTCCTGAGTCTACATCTGACATCCAGAGCTCAGTTCTTTCTAATTCTTTTATTTTATTGTTGAGCAAGAATGTCTTACAGATGCACATGTCCAATAACCCTTTAAGTGGCTACTTGCTCTATTTTTGAAATTTTATTAATCAGACACTAACGGTTGAATGAATGTGCCCATCCAAGCGTGAAAGTTCAACTGGATATTTAGTGATGTTGGTAGAGTATCAATTATTCTTTGTATTATGTTTTTTAAATATATATTTTATTGACAGTTCTGGACAATTAAAAGTGTCTATAATAATTATATCTTAAAATATAATACACTAAGGATTTCGGGCTCTTTTTTTGGTTCAAATAGGCTCATCCCCCGGCCCTTTCGGTCCCCGCCTTTTGGTACAAACGGGTGGGGAAGGGTTCTTAGGGTGGTGGGAGGCACTTCTTGAGGGCTGACGTCCCGTCCATATTTCATAAATTCACTTTTAAACATTGATTTTCCGCAGGGAGTAGGCCTAATAATTCCACCAACCCATGAAGCGGGTTTGTAGCTTCATGCCCAGCCAACCCATATACCTTTCCCTGTGAAGGGGAGGTATGCCAAAGAACAGCATGGCCATATATCCGCATGCATAGATGGCTTCAGTGTACAGTACAGTATTATACACACGTGTTAGATCGTTCGCACGTACGTGTACAGGTCATCATACAGGTATAGAGTTACATCATTTGAAGCTTCATGGTCACACACACAGTTAAAGGGAGTGGCAAGTCGTAATCCATGGGCCTGACCAGTTGGCCTGACTCGGAGAAATTCGGATACAATCAGGTCCAATCGTGCGCTACCGAAGGAATGTTATTGCCGGATTCCTCACGCGATCGTTAACTCGAATCCCTCCATACGCAACCGACCAATGAGATTCAAATACTGGAATAAAGAATGCTCGATCTTGTTTACTCAAATTTGGGTCAATGTGCGAACTTTGATTAGCTGCGCACGATAAATTGAAGTCGCTTTGAACTTTGATCCAGAGAAAGGAGCAGCCAAGGGAGTGAATGAATGCTTGAACGAAAGAATGAATGAATGAAAACATGAAAATACTGAACGAATGGGAGAATTGAAATAAATGCGCATGAAATATCCAAACACGATCCCAACGACTTTCTGAAAATTATCTCAAGGGCAATTTCAATACCATATGGTAAAAGAGCGCCCATAGATTGCGACTAGTCGCTCCCTTTAAGTGTGTATGTTTCACGACGTTCGCTACCGGTACGGTATAGTCTGCAAGCATGCACAGACCCTAATTTGACACTTTATCAGAAAATCTCTCGCGCTGGGGGTGATGGGATGACAATGGAATGGGGGGGGGGGGGGGTAGTAGGGGAAGTCAATCCGTCGGTCCTCCCAAGACCCATAGGGGGCCATAATCCCCCTGAAAATAAAATGACATTTCATTTTTTCTCATTTTTGCATCCTTTACAGGGACGTACCTGAGTACTAAACCACAGAAACATGGCAAGATCAAATCGCTCCCTCTAGGTCTATGCATGGATATTCTACTCGAACATTATTGTAGGCCTATCCACATCATCAATTTTCATCATCAATTTTCATCAAGATGAAAATGCATTTTCTTCAGAACTCATGCAAGCTTTGGATAAAAAAAGACATACTCACATGATAAGGGGCGGATCCAGGATTTAGTATAAGGCGGGGAACACAAGTGCAGGTTTGTCAACTTTTGGAAAAGGCAGACCTGGGGGGGGGGGGGGGGGGTGGCGAGAATTTTTTTTTCGTCAGACCTACAAAATTCGCTCAGGAGGGGGTGGTTATGGGGGTCCCTCCATAATTCTCTGACAAGCCAAAAAAAAGAAGGTTTCATTCGAAAAGGGGCGGGGGCACAATCGACAAAAGGACGGATCGTCTATGGTCAAAATGCATACTTTCCTTCCAAAAGGGGGGGGGGGGGGGTGGAGAGGGCACGGACCGAAGTACCCCCCCCCCCCCCCCCCCCGGATCCGCCAATGCACATGTTGTAAATACTTCTTGGTAAAAATAACTTTACCCGACTTTTTTATTTATTCACTTGATTATTGTAACAAATATACGGTTCGGTGATTAATCATAAACACAGCTAGCGCCCGTGGATGTCCACGGGCTGCTTCTGCTAGTATATATATATATATATATATATATATATCCTTTTTTTGGCCCAGTGTATATAACCGTAATAATAATAATACAGAATACTTATTAAGCGCATAATAACCCGGTAGTTGTCTATGCACTGTACAATCATTTACTTAATACATGTATACATACACCATCATACTGTTCCAAATCCAAACCTTATGTTAAAACCTTAACATATTTTTACCATGTGTTACCATGCAGGAACTGGCAGCACATCAGATATTGTCTCTGGACACTGGTATGTTCCTGCATAATTTTGTCGTTGTTCTGAAATGAAATTAAGATTTTTGTTCTTTGTAACCATGCAAGAATTAATCCTAAAAAATCGAAGCCTTTGGTCATTTTTCAGTCCAATATTCCCCCCCCCCCCTCCTCATAGGGCCTGTAATATGGAATGACAAAAACATCCTTAACTTAACTTCTTAATAGAGTGTCATGTAATGAATCGAGGATCTAGTGGATCCATGATTTTGTGAGGAATGGCACACAACATTCAGGGCACAATATTCAGAAAATTATCTGACTAGCCCCGTCTTTTTCCCCCAAATTTTCTGACAAGAAAAAAAAAATCATCGTTGTTGCTGTTGTTTTTGCCAGGGGAGAGGACCCCGGCCCTTGGACCCCCCACCCTCTCCCTGGACCCACCCCTGTTCTCATGTGATACTAACGTCTTCGCGGTTTTACCCAAATATGGCGCAAGTTGATATCCACTTGCAATTTTCAAAACATTGTTGTTTTATAAAGCGTGTATGAATTAATGTCATCGGTTTATTATTCGAAAGGATATTAATCTTAGTTTATGAAAGACAAAGAGTCATATTCATAGGTCCCATTGTCTGATCATAATAAACCTTTGTTTTAGGGTTTTGGGGGTTTTTTCTGGGACACACTGTATACCAATAGACTATTTCTAAAAAAATATATTTATTATCATTATTATGAACATCACCATCATTGACATTATCATTATTACAATTATTAACCTGCACTTTGTTATTATTATTATTGATATTATTATTATCATTATTATTGTTATTATTATTATCATAATTAGTAGGATAATTTTATTATTATTATTATCAATGTGCATACGGGAGCCCTAAAAGATTGTGGCGTTGATAACAAAGGAATCGGCTCTTATGATAAACGGCACTCCTTTAAGAATTTCATACGGGGAAAGGAAAGGAAAGGAAAAGGGCAATTCTTAGATGCAAAAAGGCACTTATCAAAAAAAGACGGGAGACTGTCAGTATTGTAACCGCACAGATTACTAACGTTAATGGGCTCCTTAAAGGACGTTCAAAGGGGGAATAAGAGAAAAGGACAGAAATAAATGAAAGGGGCAATTTTGGGGGTACTTGTAATGGCACATGGGTAGATGGCTATTAAAAGTTCCCCTCCCATCCCCTCCCCGAAGCAACGCAAATGGAGGACTGCAATATTTTATCATATGATATGGAACAGATCTCTTACTTTTTCCACATGCGTTGATGTACGGGCTGACAAAATCATCAGCCCTTAGATGCATTACCGTTAAAATTTAATTTCCTTCAACGATGAATGGTATCATGATTATATCATTGTACATCTCTATAATGTCCTTGTATCGTATCTTATTATTGTGTATAAAACCGCTTTTAAAATTGGTATTTAATAAGGACAGTGCACATGTTACTATTGATGAGGATTTGCTATTATCTTATCCTACCCGGTGCTCAACCAACAAGCAATCAGAAAGAATTTGGATTCATCGTCCTCAAGGTGGCTGATGCCATAGCAGATGATAATCAGATAGAGAAACTTGGACTGGCACTTGGATTTCATCATGCCGCAATCGAACGATTCAAACAGACAAATGTGCTTAAAGGCTCTGTAACAACGAGTGGTACCGAGAAGATGATTTGGAGCTGGGCGGAGAAAATCTCCGACTCAAAACAACAGCAAGCTCTGAAAGATGCTCTCAAGACGGCGGGGCTAGTCAGGATTGAATCCAGCTGTTTCCCGAGTCCTGGTATATATGCATTACATTTTGCCGAGAAATGTGAAATAAATCACTTATCTTTTTTTTTTTTAGATATGGATCTTTCAATTGTAAACCATCAACACATCTCTTTTTCTACAAATTGCATTTTATATAAAATTATGTGGATTAATTCATTAATTAATTTATTTATTTATTAGTTGTGATTGTATTCATATGAAACTCTTCAAACTATTGAAGATACACTTTGTCTATTTTGAAAGAAAGTAATGACACTGATATACATGCAAATGAATAAAGTGACTTGAAAACTATTGGGTTACATGACCAATTATCGGATAGTAATCAATGGTTAAGTGAATTCGGGTATAGGCGTATTTCAGACATATTCCCTTACTTTTTAATCTTCATCATTTCCATCGTACACACAAAAAAAGTTCAATCAATTATTCCATGAAAGAACATAACATCAGATTACTCGAAATGTGCCTCATTCATCGTATGGGGATTGACTTCTATCGTTCATGCAAAAGCACAGCGAATGAAGAAACTTGCATTAATTCAATTATTTGTATTTCTTTCATTTCTACAGAACAAGACAGTGGTACACACATCACAGTGAAAGGCAGTGAAGGGTCAGATGGGAAAGGGTCAGAGAAGAAGGTTCAGCGATCAGGTGAAACTTTTATGTATTAACTGAATACAGTAGGCTTATAATACAAGTGAAACGAACTGTCAATAAGAGTTTATGAACTATTGATTATAAATTTGCAGTATCATCAAACATCCACTGTTCATTGTCTTTATAAGAACAATATATAACAATGATAGACTGAGAAAGAGAGTGGGTGAAGGTAGGAAATACAAAAACGGAAGACAAAATAATTGAAGAGAAAATACATTACATATATTTTGACCCCCCAAAATATACATTCATGAGTCTGTTTGAATGGATGTGCTTCGTGTGAAGAACCCCCCCCCCCCCCCAAAAAAAAAGGGGGGGGGAGAGTATACATGTACAGGAATAAACTGCTTATCTGCTTATCATTTAGGGTATTCTTTTTTTTCCTCTTTTTTTAATCTAAAAAACAAAAGTACGTTTTCCACTCTCGGTATGTTAGCCCATTTATTGCAGAGACGCATTGTTTTTCTTTTGACCGTCCAAATGTGTACTTAGGTTTAATAAAAATATTGGCATAAATGTTGATAATATTGATATACATGTAGACGGAAAAAAATACAATTTTCAAAGACATTTTTTCTATAATAGAGAAGAACTGTTCACCTTTCCATTGATACCTCACTGGCATAACTGATGTCACGCATGACTGAGTGCATAGTCCTTGAAGATGACAGGTACGAATTCAGTGTTTTGCAAGGTTTGGTAATTTTTTTTAAATACTGAAATCTGTACTTTCATTGATGCCACACTTGAATGCTTTGTTGCCGAATTGATCGATTTGAATAGCATTTTTGTAATGTCAATGGGTATAAGATTTAAATCCATAACTTACCTGGTGCTCATCACTTATTATTATTGATTATTCGGAGGACTGTTCAACTTACGACCAAAGAACGGAAATTCAGATTAATGGTCATGGTGGTTAGAACATTTCGTCAGACAGGCACAGGCGGTAAACGCAGGAGGCTTTCGGGAAACATATCCCAGAAGAAGGTCCTCAAGCAGCCAAAATAATCCGGTAGAATGTTAGGAAATTCCCGGGCATGGCACTAGCCTCATCCGAAACAAGGGAAAGTCTGGCAGGAGGTGCAATGGGCGATCGGCAGAGAAGATTGCAGTGGCAAGTCATCAACGCTTCCAGAATCCTGTAGGGATACTAGCGCAAAGTGAAGGCAACATTCCACAGAATAACAATCCACATTAGAAGAAACACCTAACTTGTCATATTCAACGGCAACGTACACATACTAGCTTCATGGTGACATCAGTGAAAACATCAACTTTATCCCTTTTCCAAAACTTGCAAAAAATGGAATTCGCGCCGTCCTGTTATTTTCAATAACAGGGACTTTTAGAATTGCACGTCCACTTTAGTCGACTGGTACGCAAGGACATCATTCTACGCCACTGCGCATGCGCCACTCGCCCTCTCCCTGTCCTCCTCCCTGACTTGCAAAATCGAGAACGTGTTCACTTCGTTTTTGCGGTGCTCCGAAATCTTTGACGAGGTTCACGTATATGACGTCATCAGAACAGCTCAACTATCACTATGAACAAAACGAACAAAGAAGCGGACAATTTATGCAGCTCCTCATTGTACCCTTCACAATTGCACTGGTTAACAAAAGAACATCCATTCATTGCTATCCTGTAGAAATATGTAGAACAGGTGTCACATAATAGCAGTGAAGGGATGTCCTTTTGTCTACTAGAGCTATTGTGGAGGGTAGAATGAGGAGCTACATAAATTGTCCGCTCTCTTTGTCATCGTGTTCATAGTGTATTATGGGCAGTCGACGACGTTGACATGCGCGAATTAGTCGACTGGGACGAAGTACTAGTCCACTGCTTCTAAAAGTCCCTATTAGTGCGTGAAATTGGTGATGGAAATGAGGTATCAGTGGAAAGGTGTAGAGTTCCTCTTTATTTGTAAGCTTTAATTAAATTGCCGAAGTAAATAACCTTGGAATATTACCCCTTTACATTTGGATTATCTTTATTTTGATACACACTATAGATGTATGTTGTTTGGATTTTGTTCTATTTTAGAGTCACGCAGACAACCATCTGAAGACTGGGTTACTGCTTTTGCGCCACAGTAGTAGCTATTTGTGCATCCACATTAAGAGATGTCCTATGGTAGGTAATTAAACTGTGGTCTGTTAAAAACAGTTCGAATGTACTTTGAGGAAACCTGGAATATTATTGGGGGCACATGTATATATAACCAGTTCTGTTTGAAATTATTGTAAGACCTGATAAAATTAACTAATTCAATGATTATCAATATCTCGCTATTAAGGTTCTTGAATGAAGTATATCTGAATTACCGTACTATAAGAAAGCCCTACACTATAATATCCAGCACAAGCAAGATTTCAGTCAAATCCTCTTCGGTGCCCCTCCTATCCCCCCCCCCCCCCCCCCACATACAGTTATTACAGCTTGTCATTTCTGGGGCATTGCATTAATGTGATTCAATCATTAATTCAAAGTTTGAAAATATTGTTTTTAACATTTTTGAAGTTCATTGTAAAATGATTCTCTATGAGGTACTTTGTTAGTCAGTTTGTTCATTCACTAAGTTCAAAATTTCTCAAGGTTCAAGTTCTTGATCAGAACCCTTCGGCGGAGACCCACGCTGGGTGCCTATTTTGAATGCTAGCGGTTGGCCTATCATGTGGATGAGAGTTTTGAATGATTATCTTCTTGTTAAATTGATCCTTCCCTTAAAGGCACAGATCTGGTAGAATTAAGGCCTTGAAAGCAGGTTTATGGTATAACCTATTGTAAACTGTCGTATATTCTGCTCTCAGAATTGTTACCTCCCTCCTGCACAGCAACTTATTAACTTCTGTACTCCTGAAACCTCACTAAAGTGTACCTAATACAGACACTTAGTAAAAGAGGCCTTTAATCAGTGAGATCCTGTGTTGCACTGCTTTAACTCAGGAAAACTCAGTTTGAACAGATCAGAACATAAGTGTAATCATAAATTAAAGTCCAATCAGAAAGATGAAAATGGAATAGTACGACATAGTGGAAGAACCGGGGTAACCTCGCTAGTCATAAAGACCGCTATTCATACGGACCACTTATTCATAGGGACCGCTATCCATAACGCGTGACTAAATGCAGGGGCGGAACCATGATTTAGTTTAAGGGGGGCACAGAAATGCAGGTTTGTCAACTTTTGGAAAAGGTAGACCGGTATTTTCTTGTCTTGCCAGCTTCTCGAAAAGACGCTCAGTGTTGGGGGGGGGGGGGGTTAATCTTTTTTTTTCGCCAGACCTACAAAATTCGCTTTGGGTGGGGGGGGGGGGGGGGGTTATGGGGGTCCAGTTTCCTTCCATAATTTTCTGACAAGCAAAAACAGGGGTTTTTTCATTGTAAAAGGGGGAGGGGCACAATCGACACAAGGGCGGATCCTTTATGGTCAAAATGCATACTTTTCTTCCAAAGGCGGGTGGGGGGCACGGGCCGGAAGTGACACCCCCCCCCCCCCCCACACCCCCTCCCGATCCGCCACTGCTAAATGAATAGCGATTTTGTATGAAAAGCGGTTCTTATGAATAGAGAGCAAACCATAGACAAATTACCTCGCTATTCATAAAGACCTGCGTTAATAAGGGCCACTATTCATAACAGTTTATAAGGACCGCTATTCATAATGCGTGTTAAATGAATAGCGGTCCTTATGAATAACGAGCGGAGCCGGAAGAACCAAGGTAGAAAAGAGATGCAATAGATAGCACTGAAGTGTGATCATGAGGTGTTCTGAATGTAAATGTGAACTATAAAATAGAACCATGTGGAGTGGAAATGGAATTGAAGTGGTACCATGTGGATTTCAATTGTAGTGGAAGAAACTGCGTGTGATAATAATAATGAGAAATGTGTATGAAGGTGGAGAGAGGGATGCAAGGCATGACGCTGAGATGTAAATCACAGAGTACTGACAGCAACATTCTAAACAATCATTTGATATGTTTATAAAATAAGTGGCGATTAAGACAAGTTATATCTCTAACACTCTTCACACTTTGTTCGTTGCTTTTGACAAGTCATTCGCTTCCAACACTATAAAGAGCACTCTAGAACATTATGCCCCGCATCCATACTGGACAATAGCTGACAGTGGATGACGATGAGCAGGCACGAGATTCATCAAAACGCCTCTCACAAAATGATCCCATCTGAATACAGTTTCTTTCCGTTGTCTTTCAAGATTTTCCTTCCGGTTTTCACAACTATGTGACCCGAATACCTCTGTACCACTCTATCAGATTGCCAGATATCTTTATAGTTTCTGACGAACAGGTGAATTTAATAGAGCAGTTCTACACCATTCATAGTGCTAAAATTATGAGAGGGCCATCCTGTAATCTGTAGAACTAGGATTTGAACGTAATCTAGAAAATATGAGACTGATGTAAGAGGTTAAAAAAAACCCTCAATGGATCAATTGCAATGAACTTCAGAAATGCTGGAACAGCTCAAGTATTAAAATAAATCAGTACACTGACATAATTATTACAGAAAGATATCAAATTTCTGTTGGGGGAGGGTGGTATGGTGGTATAGATTTTATTCAGCAGGTTTGCTAATAATAATAACTATTTAAACGAGAATGGAACCTTTATCTTCATCACCAAAATGCCAATACATGAAATATTAAAGGGGAATTAACCCCAAAATATAAATGTGCTCATATTCAAAGATGTAATCTATTCCTTCTTGTTGCCCTACGTAGTTTTGCATTAAAATATACGAGATGGGTATAAATCAGGATTTTCTCAGCAAGATTTATCGTCTGCTAGCGATACCAGGGGGCTGCCATTTTCTTGATGTGTACATAAAGATATTTTTAATCCGAATGCAAAATTGTCTTTCTTTCTGATACAAAATTGAGATTTTGAGATTTAAAATATTTAACAGATATATACATATATTCTACCATTACGATTTTACTAAATATCTATTTTCTTGATACTATGACGTACGTGACGGAGCGAATTAATTCAAATTTATGGATGATGACTTTCCCGAGCGTCAATAGTGACAAACTATGCATTCACCTGCTTTGAGATAATGGACTTCAAAAGTCAGAATGCGCGTTGTATAAATTATAAATAATGTTCTGCTCTGCCAGGCAAGACCAAGAAATCGATTTCTAGTTAGCAAAACCGGAGAATTTAAAAAGAAATCTATAAAATTCAAATTTTAGAATAAATGTATACACCTGTTATGTATTTTCCATCATATATGGGGCTTTTTTATAATGAATAGCTGCAATTTAGCTCGTGGATTAAAATATCTTCCTGACCGGAACGGTCTCCAATGGTTCATGTCCAACTCCATGTCATCAAGAAAATGGCAGCCCCTATGAAGTGTTAGCAGATGATACCGTGTTGGGTTTCCCTTTTCTTGATCGAACGCACATCTTTGCAATTTACAGTCAAGAGTCTTACGATTCGACCACGACACCTCTACTACTACTATAGAGTAGCGGTAAAGGCCCCCCCCCCCCCAAAAAAAAAAAGGTGCACCCCTACCGGAGGTATAACAAGCTGGGAATGGTCTCAATTTATTCGTATGGATCTCTAGTTTTTGAAAACTGATGTTGTAGTTGCAGCAACTCTGTACAAGAAAGTATTTTAACCCACACCACGAATAGTGGTCATATTGACCACTACGAATACAATATGCAAAAATAGTTGGTATTTTCTGTCGTGTGTAGTAAAGGTATGGGGGGGAAATAAGATAAATATTTTAAATACTTGCTTTCAAATTCAGCCCTTAAAAATCTCACTCCTACCTCAAATGGCCGTTAGGAAGAACTTTTGATATTTTCATCAAAATCCAAAGTCAAAATCTTGTCCAAAACCGGAGAAATCCCCGCCGATTTGTTTCGTGATCGCGTGTTGTTTACATACTCCCGATGTCTTAGACTAAAATCGGCCAATAAAATTTTTGTCCACGAAGAAACTCGGGATCGCAATCGCACAGCGATCTTTACGATCGCGCACACAGAAAATCGGGACTTTTCCGTGTATGCCACAGGGACCGAATTTTTAAGAACAAAACTCTTTTGGGGAGATGTCAGCGCCCGCGGCGACCAGGAAATGTACACAATGACTCCGATAGCTCGTTTCGCGAGAATCAACAGTAAATTACGAATTTCATTTTTGGAAATATCTTTTCCAACATCGGTGAGTTGAATTTATTGTATTTCTTGGATATTTTGTGGTCGGTTTTTGTAAATTAAATGCCGATTTTGAGTGAATGTTTGTGACTTTTGTGCAGTGGTGTTTTAAAAAGTTGAGGTGTATGACTGCCTACATTATACACACGCATTATAGGAATGTAGCTATGAGTGTTTTAACCCTTTGCTTACTGACACCTAAAAAATCTCTTTTTTTCTTTTGGTGAACACCTTTTTTTCGTTGGCTTGTCGGCTAAAAATGAGCGCATACAATGCAGAAATCAGACAAATTACACTTTTTGTGGTCAGTAAAATCGTGACATTTTTGTCGGTGAAAAATCAAACCAAAAATTCAACCCTGGCTACGTATGGGGTTAAAGCAGAAAGCGGTTCATTGGGAGAAAATATCGGTGCACATTGTGCTATTTTAGGCAATTTTGACCAAAATTAAGCACATTCCATTGCATGTAACCAATAAAACATGGCATAACAGTGTTATACCTATTGTAGTCTATTAACCTTTTGTATGGTGAAACTTATTATTTGCTTCTAGTAGTTATTTTTATAAAATCAGCCCTGTTTTACCACTAATTTTATGACTGGTGTTATTCAAATAGGCCTACATATCGGTAGCAATATAGATATAAAAGTACATGTCATTTATATTTTAAGTACTATATCAAACATAATAATGTATGGACTTGATGCTTTCCCTTTACGCTGGTTGTTGGTAAAGGGGCCAAAAATGGCAATTTTTGTTTTGCAAAAATTTTGTTCAGCACCCTGGATGTATAATTGAATTAAAATGTTGTTAATCATGCGGAAATGAGTACATCATGGTCCACTTACCCACCGTTTATGACGGCGCTTATACCACGGGTTCAAACAAAGTGGATTAAAAAACTGAAGAGCTGATGGTGTACTATTATTTTGTCCTTTATCATGTTTATGATAATTTCAGATACCAACTGTTTGAGGCACAGAGTTGAAGTGAGGCATGTCAGACACCGTTTTCACCGATTTATGTGATAAAACATCCACGTTTCGGACTTATAGGTTTTTGAAAACACGGAGTATATATTCTGTTAAGACTTATGTTTGGTCAAAATACTGCAAACCTGTATAACATAAATCAAATGATTTGGGATCACTACTCCTTCCTTAGCATATTCAAGGGCGTTAGTTTCTACTAAACAAACACAATGAAGCGTTGCTTCATGATAAGCCCACAATTAAAAAGTACCTTGGTGCGATTCAAACCGGTAAAAATGGTTTATATCGTATGTCATGATCACACGTACTTCAAAAAGTTGCAAATAGATTTGTCTGAAATGCTAACCAAGGAAGGACAGATATTAAGTACACATATATCTTGTTTTTACTTCTATCTGCCACCCTTTTGTTGACTCCGTTATTTTGGGACACACGGTAGAACTGGGCTCATATCACACCTAATAACATGTAACTATCTATATGTCCTCCTCTATTTCTTCATCTTCGGGTTTCTTATTCTGATTTTCACAGTTTGTACATGAAACATTGATTGTGTTACAACGAATTTCCAATTATAAATACTTAATTTTGGTCGAACTTACCCAAAAGAGCACAATACTGCATTTATGTTACCCCATTTAATCTCCTATCAGCTTAAACCTCATGTAATATTTCCTACAATGTCAATTTTTCTATAAAATGCATAGTTATAACCAATAGAGTTAAATTTTAACAGGGCTGATTCCTTTAATTAGGCAATAATTGTGTGTATAATGTAGGCAGTCATACACCTCATCTTTTTAAAACACCACTGCACAAAAGTCACCAATATTCACTCAAAATCGGCATTTAATTTTCAAAAACCGACCCCAAAATATCCAAGAAATACAATAAATTCAACTCACCAATGTTGGAAAAGATATTTACAAAAATGAAATCCGTAATTTACTGTTGATTCTCGCGAAACGAGCTATCGGAGTCATTGTGTACATTTCCTGGTCGCCGCGGGCGCTGACATCTCCCCAAAAGAGTTTTGTCCTCAAAAATTCGGTCCCTATGGCGTACACGGAAAAGTTCCGATTTTCTGTGTGCGCGATCGTAAAGATCGATGTGCCCTTGCGATCCCGAGTTTCTTCGTGGACAAAAATTATATTGGCCGATTTTAGTCTAAGACATCGGCAGTTTGTAAACAACACGCGATCGCGAAACAAATCGGCGGGGATTTCTCCGGTTTTGGACAAGATTTTGACTTTGGATTTTGCTGTAAATATCAAAAGTTCTTCCTAACGGCCATTTGAGGTAGGAGTGAGATTTTTAAGGGCTGAATTTGAAAGCAAGTATTTAAAATATTTATCTTATTCCCCCCCCCCCCTTACCTTTAGTACATGCGACAGAAAATACCAACTATTTTACAGTAATGTACCCGTGAGTGGGTTATTTGAAGTGTCAGCAGTTAAAGGGTTAATACACCATCTTGTACAGAGTTGCTGCAACTACAACATAACTTTTCAAAAACTAGAGATCCAGACGGTTAAAATAAAACCATTCCCAGCTTGTTATACCTCCGGTAGGGGTATCTCCTAAATTAGAGCCCTTTTTCAGGTTCGGCCGCTACACTACTACTACATGTACTACTACTACTACTACTACTACTACATGTACTACTACTACTACTACTACTACTACTACTACCACTACTAAACACCCACACACATACACACCGTCTTGCATGGCTTTACTTCCGAGGGCAAGTATTGTTCCTCTATTGTTCCTCCGTCCTCGGACAGTCGACGGAATAAGGCACAAATTCATTGTTCGACGTCCGAGGACTATTGTCCGGCTTCCGAGGACCATTGTTCTCATGATTTTTTTTTCTCTGTCCGAAAATGTCCTCGGACATACGGCTATACAAGCCCATTCGTACATCCACATGAAAAGAATTGGGACGAGTGAAATACCTTTGTTATAAGGAAAGTTTTTTATTACAATGTTCTTTAAAAATATGAGAGGAAGTTCAGATTACATATTTTTGTTTTGTTTCGTTTTTGTTTTTGTTCCAATTCTTGTCATATACAGCGATGACCCGGTCCCAGTTTGAAAACTGAAAATCTTCTCTCCTCACGTCCCATATGGGAAATACACTGTGCTTCGTGAAAAACTTTGAATTGAGATCAACGAAGCCACGGCAATTTCAGCAACAATTACCAGCAAGATATCAGTGATCTGCTGATGTGCTAAAAGCCATTCTTAGCGATGGTGAATTAAGAGATTCAGTGAAATAACTTGAAAAGATTTATAAGAACAGATACAATGTGAAACTACATATAACCTACATTTGCAGGATTATATAGTTCTAATTTTGATCTATAGCAAAATCACTAAACACATTGGGTCGTTTTTAAGAAGAAGGCTGAATTTAAATCATGATTTAATTTTTGTTTAAACCGAAACCGTTCACTAAATACATATTTATGAATAGTATTATGTAAGTGTACTGTGACCAATTCATTGAGCAAGAGGTGTAGATTGCTCTATGCTTAGATATTGTGAACCGAGGCTAAGATAAACCTTGTTCATGAATTTAGTGAGATTAGCGTTTTAATATTTTTAAGGACTTGTAAAATCCTGCTTGTTATTCTAAAATTATAATCGAATGGAATAAAAATTAAATATATGAATCTTGATTCTTGTTCTAAAAATATGAATTATGTGAATACCCCATAACGCGCAAATATTTGTACATAACTGCTGTTTCATTAGAAGTTCAGGTGATATGCGAAGTGACTTTTATGTACCATTCCATTTCATTTATTCTAATTAATTAGTTCACGCATAGGTTGACCTAGCTACATCTTTTTCACCGAGATTTTGAAAATTTCATGAGCTGTAAATATGTTTGGGGTTTGTTTTTAGCAAAAAAAAAAGGGTTTTGTGTATATACCATAATCGATCTTGTAAGCAAATATTAAAAGCCTTGTAGTGTGTCTCTTTACATTATTTATGGTACTAACAATTTTTAATTTGTTTATGTATTACATAGTGATTGTTGCTTCAGTCATATGCTATGTATCATTTAGATAGAGGCTTGTTTAATGATGTTAATACTACATTTTCCAAGGTATTTTTAAATGTAGTACAAACTTGTATTGTGAAATACGAGGAAAAGGGAATTTCTGAGAAAACAAAAGTGTAATGTATATTCACATATTCAGATTTTGCCGTATGGTATAATAATGTAACAGTGAGCTGAGAAACATGATCTTCAAATCACAGGGCCAGCAAATCGGAAAGTGGGGGATTTTCCCACAAGGACCCTTTTTGGAAAAGCGGAACCTACAATGTACTCGACGCAAATATTGATATAATATCACGTATGGGCGTTTTCATAACCCACCTTTTGTCGGACACATTATTACTTTACGTGCGATTTAGTAAATTAAACCTGGATGTATCATTATCTTATTGTAAAGGAGTGGCTGAAAATATATTTGGCATGAACTCTTTGCTATATAGCGAAAAAAAGGGAAGGCTGACAGCCCTGTGATGTTCTGTAGCTTTTTAAGGTGCTTTATTACGTTTATTGTGACACATATTTTACATTTTGGTAATAAGTAAGAAGGTTGTTTGTTTTTGGCATTGGATTTTTATACGTCACTGAAATTTATCGGGTTGACGGGGTGTGTGCGATGATGGATGAGTTTCTGATCTTACATAGATTCGGTTGTGAGGTACAGAGAACAACAGAGTACAATGATGGCCTTTATTCCATCTTGCTTTTGGGGTACAAAATACAATAAGAGAAGTGCTTGCGGGTACAAAATACAATGGGAGAAAACAATACAGTTTCCCAAAAAATGAAGTTACGCCTTCCCCCCCCCCCCCCCCCCCCCCTCCTCTCGAGTGCCCAAACATATCTACGTTAGCGAGGGAGCAAAGCGACCGAGCGGCCAATCTTTCAATTTTTAACCCTACAAAACGCAATTGAGCGGTAAAGAAGCTCGAATTTTATACATTAATCAAACGTTTTTCTATTCACTCACTTCTACAATCGGGAGCAAAACTAACGAAAAACCCTATATAGGCTTGAGAAAGTCGAGAAAGTCAGCAACGCTACCTAAAGTTGAGGTTTCTTTCAAAAGTTGAACCTTTGCAAATAATGTTTCATACACTTTATCCCATATTGAGGGCGCAATATTTAGCAGGAGTCATATGAAACTTACATGATATAGCGAACAAAGCAATTACATCTTAATTTTTTTCTTCAAATTTTGAACCCTTTAAGCCCTGGGTTCTTGATCATTTCGTCAGGCGGGCTAGAAATATTCTTGAAATTATTGGCCACTGAGTATTACACATACATATAAAGACGTATGGCGCTCACGTCTCAATTGCCCGAATACATTGTGTATAATAGCTTTCTAGCTTTTCGATTCAGCGAGCGAACGAAGCTTGCGAGCAAAAAAATGACAATTTAGAATCGTGAAAATCTAATTTCGTCATCAAAATGTGGTAATTTAGGAACGGATAAATATGATACTGCTTTTTGCAAGCGAGCAAAGAGAGCAAGCCAAAAAAAATTGACACTTTTATTCATAACAATAGTTAGGATATTATTGAATTGAATTGAATTGAATTGAGTTCATTTTCCACTTTCATAAAAATACATACATGGTACATCGAATTTACACAAAAAGTGCAAATAACAATATATACAATGAAATTAACAAAGTATATAAAACAATTCATAGAATCATTAACAAACAAGACAAGGTAAAAAGAGCAAGAAAGTGGCAGGGTCGTCAAAAAAAAAAAAAAAAAATTATGGTAGATGACCCAATGAATAATTACACAAGATCAAAGAAAATGTCCGAAAATGTCCAAAAATAAAAAAGAAAGGGGCGGGGGGGGGGGGGGGCTATTGCAATTTATACCAATTTAACCAGGTGTGATTTTAAGTTTCTTTTAAAGCTCATCAGTGTGTTGCATTCTTTTATTTCCCTTGGTAATTTGTTCCACATTAAAGGGCCTTTGCATAAAAATAAAGAGTTAACAAAAGTGGTTCGTCCATAAACAGCACGTGTATTAGAAGCCAATCTTGTATTGTAACCATGTACATCACTATTGCACTGAAATATATTATCAAAAGACTTAGGTAACAGGTTATTATAATAAGAATACATAAAGACACCAAGCTGAAAGTCATGTAAAAGATTAATTGGTAAAACCTTTAAGGAGATAAAGAGTGGTCTACTATGAGATAAGAAGGGTCTATTGCAAATTATTCTAACAACTCTCTTTTGTAACAATAAAATACGATTCAGAAAAAAGGTTTGCGGTACAACCATGTGAGTTGGAATAACTCCACGTTCCGGTCAGAATGCTCTGGCCGTCGTCAGGAGAATGAGAAGAGCGAATAAATCAGCAGAATTTATATATGAAGCAGCAATTCACTTATTAAAATGGAGGCAAACAATAACATCACGGAATTAGTATAGAAAGAAATAGTAACAGTAACATCAAAGTACCTACATTGAAAGGATAAATAACATCAAGGTACCTGCATTGAAAGGATAAGTAACATCAAACGAATCCTGCGTTGAAAAGAAACGTTGAAAACAAGTGAACAATAGGACCGTCTGGATAAGCTGGAAACAAAAGGGGATTAGGACCGTAGGTAATCTGTGGAGAGAAATATGACATCCTGTTGAGGAAAGAAATTAAGATTTAAAAAGGTGAAATATTGACACCAGAATGAGTATACTAATAATAAATGTTGTGAATGAAGTGGACCGGTGTGGCTGTGGAGAGAAAGGTGAAAAAACAATGATAATGAACAAATTGAGGAGAGAAACATGAAATCCTGTTGGAGATAATCTGTGGAGAGAAACAAGTCATCCTGTTGAGGAAAGACATTAAGGTTAAAACATACATGTGGAAAAAGGGTGAAATAATGACATCAGAATGAGTATCCTAATGATGAATATAATGAATGTTATGAATGAAACAACAAAACAAAGGTAATGAACAAGTTGAGGAGAGAAACATGAAATCCTGTTGAGGGAAGCAATTGTGGTTAAAATACATGTGGAAAAAAACGGTTGATAAAAGATGACATCAGGAGTTGCCTGTGGGGGGGAGAGGTGATGAACAATGGTAAACATGTATAACCTGTGGAAAAAAGGGGGTGAAGACAAAATCAGAAAGAGTAAAGAACACAAAATTCTGTTGAAGAAAGCAATTACGGTTGAACATCTGCGAAAAAATTATAACACTAGTTATTATTGGAAGAGTGAAAACCAAATGTCGCTGATCTGTAAACCCTTGTCCTGTGTAACTGTGTTATGTTTGTGAATCTCGATGGCTTCACGGAACGTGGAGTTATTCCAACTCACATGGTTGTACCGCAAACCTTTTTTCTGAATTACAACTTCACCATGCAAACCTTCAAATCCTATAAAATACGATTCATTAAGTATTTGCTACAACTACCCCAAACAATAGTGCAGTAGGACAAATGTGGGAGAATTAATGAATTGTATAACAATAACAGAATATTCTGAGGTATTTCACCTCTAAGTTGACTCATTATGCCAATTATTTTTGATATCTTATTCAACGTGTTTCTAATGTGGCCAGTCTATTTCAGATCTTTATCAATACACAAGCCCAAAAAACTTGTAGAATCAACATGCAATATATGATGATCATCAATATAAATATTTACTTTATTCAAATACAGTAATTTCTTGGTACTGCAAAATTTCAATATGGCACGAAAAAGAGACATGATAACGAAGCTTTTCGACCTGCACTCATCAGGTTATCACGCAGGTATATAACAAATTACTTGAAATCAACTATATTATACTCGGTGAACCCGGACGCAACCTAGACGCCGTAATTTCAGAACAATCGCAAAGCTTGAACGAACTTCTGTGCAGACAAAAGGAGTTCGTCCAAGCTTTGCGATTGTTCTGAAATTACGGCGTCTAGGTTGCGTCCGGGTTCACCGAGTATAATATAGTTGATTTCAAGTAATTTGTTATATACCTGCGTGATAACCTGATGAGTGCAGGTCGAAAAGCTTCGTTATCATGTCTCTTTTTCGTGCCATATTGAAATTTACTTTATTCCTAACATCCACATTTCTTGCATTGAATACCATAATATTTGTTTTTTCATAGTTCAGTTTCAATTTATTTGCCCTTATCCATGTACTCACTTTCTTCAATTCAAAATTAAATTCTCGGGTCAAACAATCCACATCCCTATGTTTATAAAAAATGTTTGTGTCGTCAGCAAATAACAAGTAATGTAACTTGGGGGAAACCAAAGATAAATCATTAATGTATATTAAAAATAAAAGAGGGCCTAAGATTGACCCTTGCGGTACCCCACAAGTGACTGTCTGTTGACAAGAATTTTGATAATTAAACACAGTATACTGTCTCCTATTAAATAAATAACTCCTAAATAAATCAAGAACAATACCCCGTATTCCATAATAATACAATTTAGCAAATAATATTTCATGATTTAATGAATCAAATGCTTTTTGAAAATCCAGAAAAAGACCAACAATAATTTCTTTGTTATCAATAGCTTTGGAGACATGAATTAAAAACTGCAATAGGGTATGAGAAGTTGCATGCATGGCCCGGAAACCATATTGATTGTGACATAATACATCATTTTTATGCAGGAAATTAATAAGGCGTTTGAACCGATGTGTTGGCTCAGTCAGTAGAGCGTCCGCCTCACAATCGGGAGGTCGTGGGTTCGAACCTCGGCCGCGTCATACCAAAAGACGTTAAAAGATGGGAGTTGCTGCTACCTTGTTTGGCGTTCAACAATTGAAAGGATAGAGCAACGTCGATCTGGCGCTGCACAGTGGCTGCCGGGCCCACGATCAATTGGGCAAAAAGAATTTCCATTTCGGTTAATAAAAAAATTTGGATGGATTATATACATTTTTCAAAAACTTTAGAAAAGACTGGCAATAGTGATATAGGTCTGTAATTAGAGAAACTATCTTTAGAACCCTTCTTATGTATAGGGATAATTTTGGCCAATTTAAACTCAATAGGAACAATTCCTTGTTGCAAACAAGTGTTAAATATAATGCATAATGGTTTAGATATTAGATGAACAATCTTTTTTACTACATTGATATTCACATTAAA
The DNA here is from genome assembly GCA_025617745.1 of Heliocidaris erythrogramma. Lineage (NCBI taxonomy): Eukaryota > Metazoa > Echinodermata > Echinoidea > Camarodonta > Echinometridae > Heliocidaris > Heliocidaris erythrogramma. The sequence continues at coordinate 5,797,094 of CM046863.1, forward strand.
ACCAGGTGCTTTGCCGTTCTTGAAAGACAAGACATATTCAATAATCCTTTTCACTAATTGGATTAAAATAGGCAGTATTTACAAAATTACCTGTAAGATATGAAGAAAAATTTACATTATCATTACTATTGATAGAATTATCATTTGCAATAGTGTGGCCAATGTCTTTAAAATAATTATTAAAACCTTCAGCAATTTCCATAGAATCAGTCATCATTATACCATTATTATTGAATGCAATTGACACATCATTTTCCTTTTTCATATGTAAAGCTTCCTTAATAATTTTATTATATAATAAATATATTATATTATGCATCAACATAGTACTTAAAACAAGATTCTTTTTTTCTTACGAGATACTTTTGGAGGGCCGCAAGTGGCCCATAGGCGGAACTTAAGAACAAGGGTTTTAAGCTATTTAAAGAACTATATAGGTCTACTGGGGGCACGAAATTACGATTATCTTGAAAGAAAATAAATATGCAAGGGAGCAAAGCGACTGAGCTTTGGAAAATATTCGCATTTCAAACCTTTAAAAACTATATTTGTAGTGCATTTACCCTGCGGGTTTTTCATTTCCCCTTTTTTCTTTCTCCCTTTTTTCTCCCCATTTTTACACCGCTCCAAGTGCCCCCTGCCCCCTAAATACGCCACTGAACGAAGCGACCGAGCGGGGAAGGGTGTGGGAGGGGGATACCCTCTCCCACACCCTTCCCAGCTCGGTCTGTTTCAAAAATCTGTCTATAATACTTGCACTTTTAATGAAAAAAAAGATTGCACGGATCTACACCAATGGACGGAACCCCTCAATTGAGAATATATAACAATGCGAGCGAGCGAATTCTCTTCGATATTTTCGCATTGAAATTATGGCATTTCTTATTTTCAAATGTTGAACCCTTTAAACCCTGGGTTCTTGATCATTTTGTCAGGCGGGCCAGAAATATTCTTGAAATTACTGGCCACTGAGTATTACACATACATATAAAGATGTATGGGGCTCACGTCTCAATTGCCCGAATACATTGTGTATAATAGCTTTCTAGCTTTTCGATTCAGCGAGCGAACGAAGCTTGCAAGCAGAAAATTGACAATTTAGAATCGTGAAAATCTAATTTCGTCATCAAAATGTGCTAATTTAGATCATCTGAGATATACAAAATACAAAGAGACCATTTCACTACCTGGAAATGATATGGCGATGCCCAAATGCAGGAACATTTTGATATCCTCGGGGGAGAGGGCTTCAGCCCCATCCCCCGCCTCAGATGTTAATGCATATACATACCCAAATGGCTCATCTAAGGACAGTTGGACGATTTTAGAATACTCATCCCGTGTCCTTATTTTTTCTTCATTTCATGGTTTGTTTTTTGTAACTATATGTACGTGGTAGAAAAGGGAACGGATAAATATGATACTGCTTTTTGCGAGCGAGCGAAGCGAGCAAGCAAAAAAAAATGACAAAAAATTGGACAAAAAACAGTGCATACCACTCACGACAGTCGCTAAAAAGTCGTACTAGAGAGAGAGTGATGTCGGGTTTGATGAGTGCATAACATGTAATAAACTTAATGAAGAGTAGTAAGATAGTGGTAGGGTCTGTGAAATGACATTTTTCATGGGAGTAAGACTGTTATTCAGAATACTAAAATGAATGGATTCTGTAATCTTCAATTTTGTAATGGCTTGGGTGTGCCCTTGCCCACTCCATTGTGAGATAATAGACCTGTTTACTTAGTGATTCAAATTTATGGATGTTTCTTTCCTGGGGACCTAGTAACGAGGTATTCCGTTAACCTGTTATTAATGAATGAACTACAATACTTGGAATCCAGTTTGCATACATTACTTGTTGCTATGTCTGACAAGCCTCAGGCAAGCTTTCAGGTTGTCAAGAACAACCTTTTTTTCAAAAGTATGCATAAAATTTGAATAAACAGGTCTATTGAGGATCGGGGAGGGGTGCTCTTTCGTGAGAGGGGGTGAAGTCCTTAGAAGGACTGTAAACAGATGAGGAAAGGTGACTGGAAGAAGAAGAGTAGATGAGGTGACGAGTCGCGGCGATGGAAAATAGATCCGGTGAGAAGTCTCGGCGATGAAGAGCAGGAGAGATGAGGCGTCTCGACGTTCCGGGCAGGTTGACTGCCCGTCATCAGGAGTGAGTGAGCGCTGGCGGCGGCAGGGTATATCTGCGTGGGTTACGGGCGTTTGAGAACACTGAGTGTTCGGCGGGTCGGCGGGTGGCGGGTGGCTGACGGTGTTGGCGTTGTTGTGTGTAGTGGGCGATGTAGCCTCTTGTCGAGGCCCTGGCGCTGTTGAAATCCTTGGCGATATGGAGGCAAAAACCGAGGCGCTTGCGCCGAGGGCCTCTTGACACCTGATCTGAATTTCTTTTGTATTTCATTGTTTTGACGAATATTCCGACCAAATTTTGGTCGGTGAAAATCATCCAATAAGCGCGAGCTACCATGACGTAATGTTAAATATTCATGACTCGACTGCACGCTATTTCTTACATATTAATTAATCGCAGCCCAAAATGGCGTTCAACGTTTCTTCCACGACGAGTGATGACGATATTTGTAAGAGCTTAGAATATGCCGCTAGAATGTTGAAGATTGACAGATTCAAAGATTTGCAAGTTGATGCAATCATATCTGCACTTAAAGGACAAGATGTTTTTGTGAATCTGCCTACTGGCTATGGAAAAAAGTGTTATTTTTCACGCGCTACCGCTCTGTGCTGATTACCTCCGTGGGCCAGGGATGGAGAGTGAGACTGCTGCATGCTTCGCGAGGGCCAAGCGGATCCCCCGGGGCCTTGCCGGGCAGTGAAGTTGCTGGTAACTCCTTGGTTACATCAGAATTGATGGAGATGCATCTATTGTTGAACGGTGACTTTTATTGCCCATTCTTCATTATTTGTAAATATATGATGATCTCTTGAGAAATATGTACATTTGTCTTATTTCAAATTACCATGGTTTGTAAGCTAGAGATCGAATTCTTCATAATGTGCTTGTCTGTGAATGTATTTTGAGCAAGAGATTTACGTAATCCCCCCAAAAAATAATAGACTAGTCCAGAACTGAAGTAAGAAATCCTTGAGATTTCATTGGCCAATTTGCTGGGCGATCGCCGCGGTTATCTAACTATTCACGTTTTCATGCATAATTCAGTAGGAAATCGTGCCTCATGAATATATAATTCAGGTCGGGTGTCAAGAGGCTATGGGCGATGAGAAGTAGGGGTTGTCGTGGATGGCGCTGTGATGGTAATTAACGGCGGCAGTGACTCAATCTGCAGTGGATCGATGTGTTACTGGGCTTTAGAGTTAATATGAAAGACAATATATTAGTTAATCATGTACTCACTATGGTCAAATACATGATTTACAATAGTCGTAAAAATGGAAGGGCTCCTACTAGTAAAGATATATGTAAGGCTGTAAAGAACTCCGAAAAATTTGAACTTGAAAAAGCAAGAATAAAGGACAAACTAACACTACATTATAAAAAATGGGAAAATTTCACTCCTGAAAAGGAGTGAGGTGTATAATATCAAACATATACATGTATAATTTAGTATCTATATATTTATATTATTATTTCTATAATTGAAAAAAATACTTATTGGAAGTATTATTGTTGTAATTATTATTATTGCTATTATTATCATTGTTGTTAATATTATTATTATTACTATCATTATTTATTTATTATTATTATTATTTATTATTATTATTATTATTATTATTATTATTATTATCATTATCATTATTATTATTATTATCATTATTATTATTATTATTATTATCATTATTATTATTATTATTATTATTATAATTATCATTATTAATAGTGGTAATAATAGTGGTAAATGTATTTATTTATGCCTTCTCCTCACTCCCTCACTCTCCCGTTGATCCAACCACTCAATTGTTAGCATTGTGTTTTTATTATTGTAACATTACGGTTACAGTACTCCACTGATATGAAACAATACAGTGGAATATATCATATTCTATTGTTGTTTTTTTTAAACTGATATAACAAGATTCCTGCTATAACAAGGTAATTTTGATGGTCCCAAGGACCTCGTTATACTGAGTTTCCACTGTATAATAAATAATGGAAAATAAAATCGAAGAATTGAAAATGCACTGCATGTAGTTTATATCTTGTATATGTAAAGATTACAGTTTGACTTATTATGTATAATATGGGTTATAAAGCAGCACCTTCACCTTTTTTTTCTTAACTATTTTTGAACATCTTTGTTCAGATTGCAGATTTTGCATTGTATTATTTGTATTGGATTGAATATGTATTTTGTTTACAATGTATGAAAAATAATGTTTCTCTGTACAATTTTCATGTCTGAATATCTGAATAAAGGCAAAAAAGCATTCAAAAAAAAAAAGTGACTGTTCCGTGGTCGGAGATTATACCGTGAGGTTTGGGTAGGCGGCGACTTGGTTGGTGAATTGGTAGAGCTGGAATTAAGTGATATCCCAGTTGATGCTGTAATTCTCTTTTTGTGCGTGTTTAAAGACCTGGTCCGAACCGAGAAATCAAATAGGTGAATTATATATCAATCTGAAGCTTAGGGGACACAGAAGAGGAAAATCACCACTATTTATCCAGAAATTGCCATGCGGATGAGAAATAGTGGTTTGAAATCTGGAATTCAAGTGCTTCAAAACCCTGAAGTTACATCGCGAATAAGATCGGATGACGTCATATTATGTAGCGATCGATCGCGAGCCTGTGATCTTTCTGCACACAGTAGGCGATGTCAATACGGAATGGTACGTAACTCGATGAGACTTTGTGTCTTATTTTACTAATTAAAATGATTATTTTAATTAAAACTGAATAGAATAGCTGTTATGAGTCGATTATGCTCTTCACGTTTGTAGGCATGTCTCGCACAATAATGAGTGCATTGCTTGTGTTAGGTTTTAACTTTGTCATGTTTGTTAAACTTTAGATTTGGTTTAGTCTAGATTTAGCAAAATTATAGCCATCAAAATGCGAAAGGAATCATTCTTACCATATATTTAGACGAGATTCTTCGATTCTTTGTAAAATATTTATTGCAGGAATCTTGAAATTGCATTTTCGGATGCATGGACTGCATACGTGGCTGGCCTGCATCAGGGCTATCATATCATGTCTATGCCGCCCGCGCTGCGGGTAACCTACCTACCGGGAGCTGCCGCGAACGCTAGGTTAGTAGGTATACTATAGCTATGGCCGCAGTTGTCGAAGTTGACAGTCGACGATGTCCTCGCGTTAAACTTATTGACCCTACAGCCAAGCTCAAAATATTGGTTCATTTTGAAGAAATTAATACTTTATATATAAATCACAAATGGCCAAATTCGTTAAGCCCGGTCGCAATTTATATCCGCCAGATCAAGTGAAAATTTAGTCAAGTTTCTTGCTTTATTTTGTGAGAGTAGGCCTAGTACTGAACGTCGATCAAATTTAGTCTAGCTCTAGGTGAGCATGGTGAGAGAGTTTGCTGATTCTAAACATTCTGCTATAGTTTCAGATCATTATTGAAATCATCAACAAGAAATCACAAAACTCACCAATCTTCTACATTTCCATGCATTCTGTTGTCACGGTTTTGCAAATCTCTATCTCAGTCCTACATTTTCTCCCGGTCCTCCTCTTGGCAGTGGCTCATACTCTCACGCTACTACCCCATACCTTGCCTCTTCACATGCGGCAGCATCCCCGTCTTCATCACCGGCCAGATCACTATTGTCCTCGTCACTGTCACTACTGCCGCTACCAGAACTCGATTCACTTTCATAGTTTCCCTCATCTTCTCCATATATAGATATATAGTTGTTCAGTCACCGGACCAGGTCTTTAACAATGGCCAATTTATCCCAGTCACTGAGTCGATGGTAGGTCTTGTGTTCCTTCAGTCTGGTGTCGAAGTCTCTGCCGGTTTCCCCGATGTAAACTTTGCCACAGTCGCATGGAATCTTGTACACGCCTCGTTGTTTGTTGGGTGGGTGCTTGTCCTTGTGGGAGTGGAGGCTTGAGTGTAACTTGTTAAAAGATCGGTGTCTGACCAAAGTGTTGGCAGAGCGAAGGAAGCGCTGTAGTTGGTGAGAGGTTTTTTCGAGGTAGGGAAGCACTACGGTGACAGATCGGTTGGTAGTAGGTTGGTCGTTGGTGGCGCTATTAGAGTTGTTGGTGGATTGGTCGCTGAGGGCGCTGTTGGTTTCTACGGTGGATTGGTCGTTGGTGGTGCTGTTAGGATTGCTGGTGGTTTGGTCGTTGGAGCTCTTGGGACGATTAGTATTAATCTTCTTCCTCGGGTATTGGTTGATGGAAATGAGGGCGTTGGTCACATGCCTGAGTTCCTGTTGAAGATGGTCCTGGTCGCTGAGTTGGTAGGCCCGTCTGATGAGGCTGTTGGGTATTGACTGAAGGATAGAGCGATGGTGATGCACATATACCCTGCCGCCGCCAACGCTCACTCACTCCTGATGACGGGCAGTCAACCTGCCCGGAACGTCGAGACGCCTCATCTCTCCTGCTCTTCATCGCCGAGACTTCTCACCGGATCTATTCTCCACCGCCGAGACTCGTCACCTCATCTTCTCTTCTTCTTCCAGTCACTTTTCCTCATCTGTTTACAGTCCTTCTAAGGACTTCACCCCCTCTCACGAAAGATAACTTCTTATGCCCTCTTTCACTTTCCTCTCACCTTGTTACTTTCTCGACTATCAATTTCTAATATTCTCCCCCTCTGTCATCATTTTCTACCCTCATTTCAATATCCCAACAGTCCTTATCAGGACTAACACATGGTGAACCGTAAACCATCTGGCCACTACGCACCTTAACAGTCGCCTCCGTGGTGTTGGACTTTCTGCTCGTGAACTGTGGACCCCGCGTGATCAATTCACCAGTGAACAGATTGCGTGACATGGACATCATTGCAACTCAACATGACAGACGTCTTTTTAATCATGGTCCAAGCTTACATTCAAAATCGCCCAAACGCCCATCTTCCGAGGTTGAGTCTAACGTTCATGTTGGTGATCTTGTCTACCTGCGTTCTGATCGATCCAAGACCCAGGCCTGCCCTCGCTACCTTGTCTGTAGTGTGGAGGGTGAGTGGTGTAACATTCGCAAGTTCGTGGGCAGTCAACTCCGGTTCGCATCATACCGTGTCCGCCGTTCTGACTGCCTGAAAGTACCCCCCGAGGTTCCCTCCTCGAGCTCTTGGCAGCACAGGGTCCCTGAGAGAGACGACGACCATGCTGACCGTCTGCTCATCCCCATGCCGGCAGATGACACCCATTATTCACGAGGTGCCTCTGATGACGCCAGTGTGCCCGAGGCCCCCATACCTCCTCCTGACCCCCCTGATATCCCGCACGAACTGTCTACCCTTTCTTATGCCTTATAGTCAATAAGGGCTATTTGAGTATTTAGAGTTCCTGTGTTGATCTATCCTTAGTTACATGTATTTACTCAAGGACGGTTGAGTGTTCTAAGGGTCCTGTGTTTATATGGTGTTTTTTTTATAAGACGTTCTTTGTTTAGGTTCTAATGTTATTTGATAGTCAAATACTTTTGTTTATTTGCATATTTAAATGCCATATCAAAATGTTAAAGCTGCCGTGTTAGTCTACATGTACAGCGTATACCGTTTTAATATCTGAAGGAACAAAGAAGTGATTACGCCAGTTGAGTTGTTGATTGCTATTAATAACCACAGCGCCATCTGTGTTGATTGTATGTATATCTGTCTGACACTACCACCGCTACACTGTAATAAAGCTTTATCAATCTGTATTACAAAGTTGCACCCGATTCTTCCTTTATTTCGCTGCGCACCTAAGGTTTTGACCTGAAAATGAACAAGAATTTCTTTAATATTCCTCTAAAGCTTAATTTCATATTATTCCTGATATTCTAAAGAGTAAGTTTGACAAAAATTTCATCAAAATTAGAGTAAGAACAATGTCATTTTCACAAGAAACGGTGGCCCATGTCTGCGCACTCATTCATTTTACACGCAGTTCGGCAGTTTAAACGTGAAAGACAACATTTTGATGCTTGTGAATAAAATGTCTGCAATAAGACCATTTTTATTATTTTGACTCCTTTTTTGCATTAATACCTATGGCAATGTTAAATATGAAATGTCTGTGTTCGTTGCGTGTTTTGTTTTATTAGAATCGCGCAGTTACGCGTGTGCGCAGACATGGGCACTGTACAGACTTGGGCACTCTAGCCATACAGGTATATGATGGAAAGTTCATGAGACTCAAGTTGTTTCTAATTCTAGTTGGCAATGTTTGAGTGAATGACAAAACCTGAGAGAAATGTTTGAAATGAATCAAAACTAAATGAAAATGATTTTGCTGCTGACTGGTCAAAATGCCCCCCCCCCCCCGGAATAATTTATTCCCAGTTATAATTAAATTAAAAGGCTATAATAAGCAAATAATCATGGTCTGTCAAACCACATAGACCTGGTTGTGTTAACCCATAGTAGGCCTAGTACAAAGACATTGCATTATCTTTTGAATTAGAATGCCAGGAATTACACATTATACATGAGCAGAAAGAGAAAAATTTGAGTCCATTTTTAATGCAATAGGTTTTGCAGTTTATGAATAAGAGTGTTTTGATTGTAGCTAATCATTAAACTCTCTAAAATTGCCAACACAATGTGAAATACATGATCACTATTTACATGTGCAAATTGGCAATATGTTTTCAATTTTAAATTTTAATTCACATTTGTTCATAATATACATTTGTATTTTTTCTAACTATGTAGGAGTGTGGAAAAAATAATTGTTGCCAATTTGAGGAGGAAAGCTGATTTATTCAGACCTTAAGTAAGCTGGCAGCTGGCAGCACCCAGCTGCACTTATGCGTCCGGCTGCATTTTTAAAATTAGCTCAGCTGGCTGCAGCCGGCGGCAATCAAGCTAACTACCTGTGCCGAAAGTATGCGCCGGCCGCGGCCTCCCGGATGGAAGCCGAGCCTCAGAAAAAGCGAGAAAACATTAGCTCAGCCGGCTGCAGCTGGCCGCAGATCAGCAAGTATGCGCCGGCCGCAGCCTCCCGAAATGGAAGTCGAGCGTCATAAAGCTTTGGCTCAATTAGGTCGTCCGGCCGCGGCCGGCCTAAACGAAACAGCCATCCGTCAGTGTCCGTGGCCTGCTGCATCGCTAAACCCGGCCGGACGATACATTATACATCATACATTATTCTTTCCAGACTAGACTATTGTAATGGGCTTCTTTCCTCTATATCAAAATTCCATGTAAACCGTCTACAGCGCCTGCAGATTTGGGCTGCACGTCTTGTCTCCGTCCGGCTGCAGCTGGCTGAGCAAATTTAGGAGTACATGGGCAGGCTGGGGGAGGACGGGCCAATTAAGATTTTGGGTTCAAGCTCAGAGCCCCAGCTTGCCCCAGCTGGCTGGGCTCATTAATGCAAATTAATTGCCCCGTCCGGCTTCAGCTGGCTTTGCAGCCCAGTCGGCCTTCGCATGAGGCTGCAGCCAGCTGATGGGCTGATTTATGATGCCTCGCCTTAGAATCATGTGCCAACAATAACTCTGTGATTTCTTTGATGGTTGTGAGCTCTTTGAATTCAGTTACTTTTATCTTTTATCCGATGGACTGCACCCTACCTTGAGAGGAGCCCAATTTCTGTCAGAGCAAATAAAGGATTTTGTCACAAAGAAATTAGAAAAAAAACTCTCCCATCAGACATAATTCTTGGATTCCCCCAGAACTAAAAAGACTTGTCCCTCGGAAAAAAGAAGAAAGTCACGCTTGTGTCTCCCAGACCCAAGTCATGGGGATTCGTAAACCAAGATGCTAGAATAGAAAGGAGGAGGAGGAAAGTTGTAAGGCAAAAGAAATCCAAATGGAGATGCGGTCCTAGCTTCTTTGAAGATGGCTTCAAGACCACTACAAATCCATACCGACCAGCCCCTGACCCACCACTACCCCCAACCGACACATACCAGACTTCGTCTGTGCACCTCACATTCCATACCAATCACTCAGCTCCCCCCTCCCCCCCCCCCCCCCCCTCCCCCCCCCCCCCTCCCCCCCCCCCCCCCAGTTATGCTCCCGATCAAGCGTACACTTACCTGGCAGGCGGAGCAGGTATGTCCTCCACAAGACGAGGAAGAGACCTCGAAAGAAGAAAAGGAAGAAGGTATGTCCTTGTATATATTGTTTCTGCATTGTTTCAATGTCATATTTTATTCCATGCAGATTTGTTTTCCTTGCTGTATTTATGTTTCATTAACTACTGTTCATTTTGAAAGAAGAGCTGAAAATTTGTATATATGTGACCCGCCGCCTCAAAACCTACAATAAATCGCACGGACCACAACGTAGCAAACTAGCCCAAAATAGTAAATTTCCTTGGATCAGTCGATTTTCTGTTTTTGATAGAAATGGGTAGTTTCATTATCATTCTATCATGTCTCAAGTTTGTGAGTCGTAATTCAACTTACATGTAGCAATATGTTTTGGGCATTTTAAAATGACTCCTTTTTTTCACCTGTCCAGCTAATGAATGTTTGGAGAGCTTTTGGGATACTTTCATTCAATGCCAAATTACTACTTTACCTCTAAAGGTATTAAATTGATTTTTGGAGTGAGTAACACTTAGGTCCTCCTGGAGCAGCATGCCACAATTTAGCCTACCGGTAATCTGATAATCTCTTCATACCTGTTGCTATGGCCATTTGAATACCCAGTTTTACCTGGGCGCACGCAGAGAGCGAAGGTTTAGCACTCTTGTGTTCGGAACTTAAATGGCCATTTTCTCTGAATAGGAGTTATTGATTGCTGGTTACATACTGATTCTAAATGTGATATTTAAAAGTGTTTTCATTGAGTAAACTAGGCAAGTGAAATACCATTGGAAAGCTGAGAATCTCTACTTTTAGAATATATATATAAAAAAAATTGCGACTTATTGTAGGTTTTGAGGCGTCGGGTCACACATGTAAGGAACTCGTAATGAATTGAAAATTTCAGGGAAACGTACACTGTAAAAAAAAAATGTCTGTAATTTTACAGCAAATCTGGCGTCAGCAGAGTCGCCATAACTTCTGATGTAAAAATACAAATTACGTGTAACTTTTCCCTATGACATTGATGAACAAATAACATCATATTAGCTGTTATGAGTAAATACAGAACTAATTTGTATCCCCCCCCCCCCCCCCCTGTAAAACTAAAGATATTTTTTACAGTGTAGATACAAATAAGTTTTAACCAAATTTGAATTTTGGTTTGCATAAATTGTTTTGTTTGTAGGTCCACTATATCATCTTGTTATGTGCATCAAGTGTCGTGTACTTCTGGATTCCTGGAGACATCAGTGCACAGCTCTCAATCTGACGTGCTGAATGCATCGTTGAACACCTCTCGAGTGTCAATGAATATCTCCCCACCCATCCGTCCACCCATCGATCCATGTATTCATCCATCTGCTTCAGCTCCTGCCAACATGCCACTACCCTCCAGCCATTGGGATGGCATCTACCAACCGGCTCATCCACCCGATGCATCTCCTCACTCCTCTCCACCTCAGACCCAACTTCGGAAAACTTAGCACAGGTTTATACTCCGAAAACGGTGTATACAGCAAGATGAATATAGAGCCCTCATCGTTCAGTGCGAGACAGTGTGTACAAAAGGCATGGAGAAAATCCTGCAATGTCAACCTGCTGTTGATGATATAATTTTAAAAAATAATGCTTCGGATTTAATTATTTCAAATGTTTGTCATTTGAAAGTCATTTCATATGGCGAATCATTCACGGATTTTGAAGGTAATTGACACGCAGCATTATTTTAAAGAATATATATATATCGTTGGCAGGTTGACTTTGCAAGATTTTCCCCATGTCTTTTGTACACACTACCTCGCACTGAACGATGAGGGCTCTATATTCATACGCCGTTTTCGGAGTATATGCCTGTGCTCGGTTTTCCGAAGTTGGGTCTGACTGTACAAGAACTAAGACTTTCCTTCATACAAAAATTTAGAACACTTTGGCAATGCTCTTAAGTCCCCACGATAGAAAGGAATCTTTTTTTTTTTCTTGTCAGAGTTATCACCTTCAGATATTTTTGAAGCGTGGCATTCAAGCTGTTTTGAGTAGTGGCTTTTAAAGAATACATGTGATGGTGGTGATGATGATATTGGAAATTCAAAAGACTGTGAAGGTTCCCATTCTTCCAATAACAGTTTTGAATCACAATTTAGAAATGTACTTGGTCAATGTAACTACAAATTGCGCACTCAAAGTAAACGCATGAGAGACAATTTCGTCAGAAATCCATCTTCTGTAATTGATTTTAATTTTCGTGACTTAACCTCGTTATTTACATCCATTAGTTTGGAATGCCATTTGCCTTCTTACTGCCACAAGAGAGGAATATAATCACTACAAATTTGTCAATATTTGTTGAGAGAAAAATGCATTCAGTTTTCAACAGATGCAACAGGAAAAAGATTCAGATTTATCCCAGTTGAGTGCGAAAAGAATTGATATAAAGAAATGCATCCAAGCACTCTATATATGTAGTGGGTGCGATTTTCTCTCCTTTTTTGCACATTTTGGGAAACGTGTATTTTTAAACATTTTTTCCAGTATGCATCCTTTATTTCTGGAGAACTATCATCAGATACACCAGGAACGTTATATCATACAAATTTAAAAGTAGATAGTGATACAAGGTTATTTTCATTTTATAGACTTACGATAATATGTGTATACTTCAATGCAAATCGTGCATGCCTGCATAACTATTCTTCTCCATTTGTAAACAAATTTTTAGGCATTTTACTCCCAGTGTTAAAGATCGTATGCTCGATCTGTAATGAAAAACACAAGTCAGAAAAAATTGGAACCAGCGGGATTCGAACCTGTCATCTACTGCTTGCCGGGCAGCGACTTAACCACCAGGCTATTCTGGTTCACGGCCAAGTCACGATGAAACTGGAATCAAATACCCAAGATCCTCTTCTTTCTGACTCATTAATATTCAAACGGTCCGCCGTAGACAATGGTTAGTAAACGAAGAAGCTTGATGGGAGGAATTTTAATTTGTAAACAAATTTTTAGGCATTTTACTCCCAGTGTTAAAGATCGTATGCTCGATCTGTAATGAAAAACACAAGTCAGAAAAAATTGGAACCAGCGGGATTCGAACCTGTCATCTACTGCTTGCCGGCAGCGACTTAACCACCAGGCTATTCTGGTTCACGGCCAAGTCACGATGAAACTGGAATCAAATACCCAAGATCCTCTTCTTTCTGACTCATTAATATTCAAACGGTCCGCCGTAGACAATGGTTAGTAAACGAAGAAGCTTGATGGGAGGAATTTTAATTTGTAAAAAATTGTTTAGGCATTTTACTCCCAGTGTTAAAGATCGTATGCTCGATCTGTAATGAAAAAAACAAAAGTCAGAAAAAATTCGAACCAGCGGGATTCGAGCCTGTCATCTACTGCTTGCCGGGCAGCGGGTATCTTGGGTATTTGATTCCAGTTTCATCGTGGCTTGGCCGTGAACCAGAATAGCCTGGTGGTTAAGTCGCTGCCCGGCAAGCAGTAGATGACAGGTTCGAATCCCGCTGGTTCCAATTTTTTCTGACTTGTGTTTTTCATTACAGATCGAGCATACGAGCTTTAACACTGGGAGTAAAATGCCTAAAAATATTCTTCTCCAGTTGATTTGTTTCATAGTATCAATGAAGGTACAATTTTTGATAGGCATATAAAGGCCCTTGAAGTTGTAAGAAAGGCATCCTGGAAAGGAGTATATGAGGATGGTCTTTTGCCTTCAAGTTCAGCTTTAAATCTGCATTGGCTTCGAACCTGTTGGGTTCAGACTGTTTGGAGTAGAGTGCAAACCCCTATAATATATACTGTATGGGTTTCTTGAATGTGAAGATAATGAAGGAGTACATGTTACATGCCAGTGGAACTCTAATGAAAATACTGATAATCCAATGTTTTATATCTTACAAGGGGTTGTTCTGGTGCTAAGAGCAAATGTCAAAATTGTTTATGCAAATGCAAAAAATAGAATTGTTTCTGTTGCCCCGGTTGTCGATGTATATGGTATGGGAACCTAGTAATATCTTGTTCAAAACAGATACCATCAAGTGACACTGATAGTGTATCTAGTGGAGAGGATTTAGATAAAGACCTTCTGAAATACAGGATTGAGACAGTTTGTCATTCTTTGAAGAAATTGATGTAGATTATTTTCATATTTAGTAGATTTTTATCGAGCCAACGAGGTGGAGCGAGAGTAAGGGATCCTTAGCGGCGTCCATCCCTGATGCTTATAAAACTTGAATAACATTGCGACCATTTGCCCGTTTGTAACCAAACTTGGATGGTAGATACTATGGGGACCACACTGTTATTTGGGGGTCAAAGGTCATGTATGTAGGTCAAAGGTCAAATGAGGTCAAATGTTAAAATTTACCTCCAAGTTTCTTCTGGGATTGGTAACTTTCCAACCTTAAGCCCATTTGTAACCTAACTTTACTTCCTGTATATTTGTGTTATGCAGCATATAACAAAATAGAATTTTAATAAATATTTTGTGTGCAAGAACTACCATGTAAATGCACATACATAAAGAGCCAGTAAGTTGTAATACTGACGTGTCCACGTAGCTCGGTCAGTATGTATGTACTACCTTATTATTTATTGATTTAAACTGACATACCAAAGATATGTAAATGTATTATTTCTTAAATTGTTTTGCCACTTGCAGCTGATTTATATTTCTTTCATACATGCAATGTGATTTATGTGGAGATAACACCATCTTTACCCCGTTGTCACACTATGCTTCATTGTTATAATATCATATACTTTGCTGTAAACTACAAGTGTTTGTAGTAATATCTTTCCCTGGTGTTGGTAAGATTTTTTATTAAGCCCAGTCATATTTCATCGTGTACCGATCAAAAGGCAATGTTAATAGAGACGACCAGATTTATGCTTCAATGGTTCATATGCTGGGTAATTTATTTTTTGTTTTGTTTTGTTTAATGCTACAGTGATGGCTTTCACGTTGGTGCATGGATGTCTTTAGGGTGTAGTTTATCAGTGCCAGTCTTTCCAGCATCCATTATGATATTATGGATGATTATCTGCCTTCTATCGTGCACTCATTGTACAGTTATAGGTGCTTTATTTATATCACCAGATATATTGCTTGCCCTTTATTTATGACATGTGAAAAAGAAATATTTTGCAAGATCATCAGTTCTGTCTTTTGTACTATATTGACTGTATTTATTTATGTCTAATATTAATTTATTTATTAATATAGAAGGATCAGGGACAAAAAAAACTTTCGTCCAACCTTCAAAAACCTTCAAAAATCGCTCAGTAAGGGGTTATGGAGTCCAGTTTCCCCCTTTCTTCTTCTTTCCTTCCTCCTTTCTTCTTCTTCTCCCCCCCCCCCCCCCCCTTTTTTTTTTCGCCGCCAATAGGGGGGCCGCGGCCGATTCGGCCCCCCTGGATCCGCTAGTGATCTCTACGTCTTGTACACTGTAAAAACTAAAGTGCTACTTTTAGGGGAATGTATAGTGACTGCACCTGAAATGCCGTTTATAGCACTTGTAGTGTGCTAATTTACCAGCAAAAAAAATGTGACCGTGGCGAGCCTCGAACCAGGTTCCGCTGATTGAGAGGCGCTGACGTTACTGATAGACTAACGAATGCTTCTTGCAATCCAGTATAGTCATGGGAGTCAAGTAGATAACATGAACTATGTGGTGTCGTAAATTCACTATGTAACAATATGATCTGCTCTAAATCGTACGATGTGAGTTAGTCTAGCGGTAATGCCAGCAATTCTCGATCAGCGGACCCTGGTTCGAGGCTCGCCAAAATCTTTTTTTTAATGAATGTTTAGCAGTTTAAGTAGGCGGTCCAGCTCCCGTGAAAGTGCTGAAATAGCACGCTGTGTGCATTCAATAGCACTCTGAGTGCAGTCCCTATGCATGCCCTCAAAAAGTGCTATATACAGCACTTTAGTTTTTACAGTGTACAGATGACGTCAAAATAAGACGTCCTCTCGACGTCTTGCGTTGGTGCAAGTCGTCTTATTGACGTAATTACAGGACGTAAAAAAGACGAAAACCACGACGTAAATATCACGTCATTTTTAACACTTTCTGCTATCAGGGACAACTCGATCCTGAGGGGTGCCTTTTATTTTTACTCCCAAAGATTGGGGAGTCAGATTGGAGCAGCGCATGTACTCGACCCAATACTAATCACCCTCCCCCAGCTAAACAAACCCCCCCCCCCCCACAAAAAAAAAAAAACAAAACAAAACAAACAAACAACAACAACAACAAGCAACAAAAAACAAAAAACAAAAAACAATAAAACCTCCCCAAACTGTCCATGGCTAATCCACCCCTGTCAGAGCCCAAGAGGTTGCAAGTGCATTCTATTGACTTTGTTGCTGTCTATATACCTATAAAAGGAAGAGAGTTGAATTGAATGAATGTACGCCGTACGCAGCACGGGGGGAGGGGTCAGTTGCCCTCCCCCCCCCCCCCCCGAAAATGTCAAATTTTCTTTTTTTTTAAGACTCGGATTTTAGATTTTCAAATAATTCCACTCAAAGTGTGCACCAGATCGTTCACTTTCAATTCTAAAAATGCAAAGGCTCCCTGTGCGGGAGCAGGATATAACCCCCTCCCACAACATATTCTCCCCCCCCCCCGGAAAAATTCCTGCGTACGGCCTTGCATGACAATGTGCAAAGATTATTTTTGTCGTAGGAAATTTGGGACATCTTTAACTACTGGATACCATATCAAATTAATTTGAATAACTCGAAGAATTAACATTTTCCACCTCTAAATCTGGATAAAACAACAAATGCCAAACTTTATTTAACAGGGGCAGTAAAGCCGACGCAGAAAAACACATATGGGACACGAGAATATACACGTATCCACACTCACCTGGAAGACCAGACTAATGGCGTTAATGAGATAAAGAGGGTGGTCTATTAAATTTCTTGGATATATTATAATGAACTGCAGCTACTGCTTTAATTATTAGATATTTCACGTGACTCCATTCATTATAAATATACGAATACTTGGTTACTGCAACTAGGCGACGCTAAACCCAGACATGTAGGTGGTCGTTTCCACACCGTTGAAGGTCGTTGACCCCGATCACACAGCGCAGCAGGGCTAGGACGCGTTGACCAATCAGACCGCATCATTGTTTGCCAATGCAAGAAACTCGCTCTTCGTCGGACGAAGAGGATGACAAGTTGGTATACTTTCTTGGTTCCTGACCGTCCTCAAAAAGAATACATTGTGATTCATGGCTCATTTTGAAGAGAAATAGTGTAGCAACACGCCTACTACAAAAGTGTAATGACGCAAGAAATGTAAGGTGTGTTTACGCGTTTTCTGAGACGCGCGAAAGGAAATCATTTTGAAGGCAATATGTAAGCCTGATTTTCAATGTTATGATATAGGAATATGGTTCTGAACTTCAGATATAGAATCTCGGAATATTTTTTACAAAGTAATTCACTTCACTTTCAAGCTTTCTTCTCTCTCTTTAACGAGTCCTTCTTTCTGTATGATTTTATCTTGTTCTCCCCTTACTTTTGAATACATGGGATGTACACGATGGAACAGCCTTAGTGTGAATCAAAGAAATAGTCGGTCGTTGAATGCTTTTAAGTTGTCACTGAATAACCCTAATTAATAGTTGATCTACCTGTGTTTTCATCAAAATGTTTAGATAATTATGATCAATCCCGAAAATATGTTATTTTCTAAAGTGTTTCCAAATCACTCATTTTAACGACAGTTTTAAACTGTAAATTTAGTTAAGCTAACTGTTAACTCGTTTCTATTTCCTGCTTAATTGGTGTTTGTTTTTTTATCTTAGAATTGTGTGTGTAATTTTCCAAACTTTAAATTAAAGTTTGGAAAAACAAACTTTCCATCAATCTAATTCTAAGTCGTCTTGCATTTTGTATATACGTAATATCATTTATTTATTTGTTAGTAATTTCTACAAGGGATTGTATTTTTTTATCTGCATGTCAATCTTTAAAAATAGTGTGATGTACATAATAAATGCTGACACGGCCGTTGTGGAAAGCAGGTCGGGTCTGTCAGGGTTATGCTGAGTACGTCTCTGGTATGATTTTACAACAAAAATCATACGAACCAGGGGCGGATCCAGGATTTAGTATGGAGGCACACAAATGCAGCTTTGTCAACTTTTGGAAAAGGTAGACCCATATTTTGGGGGTCTTGCCAGCTTCTCCAAAATTCGTTCAGTGGGGGGGGGGGGGGGGGGGGGGGGGGTTACCGGGGTCCAGTTTCCCTCCATAATTTTCTGACAAAGCAAAAAAACAAAAACGAAAACAAAAGTTTTCATTTTAAAATGGGGCACAATCGACAAAAGGGAGGATCCTTTATGGTCAAAATGCATACTTGTCTTTCTAGGGGGGGGGGGGCACGGGCCGGAAGTGCCCCCCTGGATCTGCCACTGATACAAATAATGCAGAAAGATCATGTTCATTGTCAATGGGCGCTTGTATATGTCTAGACTGCATGTTTCATTAAATCCATTCATTATCAATAGAACATTATTCAATACCAGGATCATCTGATCATGAGTCAAGATACACTGTCCTTTTAAAAACGTCGTTTGATTATACCTGACGTACCGTGAATTTCGAGGTCTCACACCAACAATGAAAAATCCAACATTTCAATGTTGTTGAAAAAAAAAAGAACCAGAAACATTATTTTTTCGAATTCCCCTTCCCACACAGATTTGGCTTCATTGTATTCTTTTTTTTAAATATGACTGACACTTCAATGTTGAAAACAAGCGAACCAGAAGTACGCCTCCCACGCAGATATTATGTACTTCATGTACCTTATTTCTCTTCGTTACGAAGCTGGCTTAAGCCATCGCTGTTTATTGAAAGTAGAGAGGGAATAGAAAAGATCGAGTTGGCTTTCAAAAGTAAGAAGAACTGGAAGTTTTGATAGAAGTGTGTGATTTGGAAGGAGAGAGGATCGTCAACTAGAGCGGAGTGAAAAGATGACTTCCGAACAACGACACTGTTTTACACGATAATAATAAGGGGTAAATTCTGTAACCCTTTTAAAAGCCGAAAGAAAAGAAATGTGCCTTTTAACCAGAAAGAAAAGTACCTGTGAAGAGATTATGAAACAAGTGCGTGATTTAGGACAAAGAGAGAGAGAGAAAATCAATAATCGTCTCTTGCTGAATGTGACTTAATCCTTGTTCATTAAAAGGGGCGAATTCGCTATCTCTTTATAACATGATGAAAAGAAAAGAAATTAGCTTTTACACACTAGTAGATTGTATACATTTGTTTCGAGTAAACTAGAGCGAAGAGAAACGCAGTTTATATTCATCATGTTCATACCGCCAGTTAACCGCCAATTCTCTTATTCGTTTAAAAAGCCGAACAGAAAAGAACAAAACATAATTAAGAAGAACTGTTGAAATTATGATACAGGTGAACGAATTAGAAGGAGAGAGAGAATTGTTTGGGTGTCAATTTTTACAAAGAGCAGTTGTCATTATTATTTATTTTTTTAAAGCTCTAGTTAACTAGAACTTAAAATGAAGCAGTTTATCTTCATCCCGATGTTGAACAAGACGATAATAAGCGGCCAATTCTGTAACTCTTTTTAACAGCCGGAAATAAATTAAAGAAAGTTATTTTTTAACTAGAATGAAAAGGCCCTTGGTTGCGATAATGAAACAAGTACCTGATTTGTTTAAGCTGGAGTTAACAGCGGAAATGATGACTTTCAAGCTATAAGACGCAGTTTATCTTCATCATGTTCATACCGCCAGTCAACATGATGATAATTAGCGGCCAATTCTCTTATTCATTTAGAAAGCCGAACATAAAAGAAAGAGTTAGCGTTCAAAACAGAATTAAGAAGAACCGTCGAAATTATGATACAGGTGAAAGATTTAGAAGGAGAGAGAGAACTGTCTGGGTGTTAATTTTTACAAAAAGTAGTTGTCATTGTTATTTTTTTTTTGAAGCTCTATAGAGCGGCGCTATAAGAAGCAGTTTATCTTTATCCCGCCGTTGAACATGAGGATTAAGGATTAAAGAAATGTAGCTTTTTAACCATACAGAAAAGGACCTGTGTGGAGGTTATGAAACAAGCGCGTGATTTAGAAGGACAATGAGAGAGAAGAAAAATCAATAATCGTCTCGCGCATACAGGATGTGACTTAATTCTTGTTCTTTAAAAGGGGCAAATTCTATACCTCTTTGACATGGTGAAAAGAACTAAAAGACGCCTTTAGAAACATTTTTAAAGGTAGAACTAGAGCAGGATAAAATTTCTTCATTACAAATCTGTTTTATTCCATTGTTGTTTAATCTGGGAATAAGTAAAGAGCGAACAGTAAAGAGAGTTAGCCTTTAAAAGAAAGACAACTGTCGAGATTATGAAACAGGTGCGTGATGTAGAAGGAGAGAGAGAAAATAAAAAAATCGTGTGTTAATTCTTCAGATTCAGAAAGCGGCGATTTCTACTGCTCTTTCACAAGGCGAAAAGTAATAAAAGTAAGCTTTATATTCAGACATCAACGATCTCTGTCAATATCATTGTTGGTAAAGACTCGTCTATTTAGTAATTTTGCCATAATTGAATGACTTTGCGACAATCGAATCCAAGCTTTAAAAAGAAAGCAAATAACGTTGAAAGAAATCAAGTTTCCATGATTAATTTAGAAAAAATATAATGAAATAAAAACCTCTGAAAGTTTGAACTATAATTTAATACTTTTCCCCGCACAAAATTACAGAGTTATAAACCTTTTGACTATAGCTTGTTTAATTAACCCTTTCAAAAAAACATACCGGCATAGGAAAGGCTCAAGGAAAAAAGCACGAAGTTGATGCGGGAAGCTTTTTCAATGCCGTGACACTACTTGATTTGCTACCCCTTAAAGCGTTAGAAGTCATGGCTTAAATGAATTAAAATTCATGTTTTCATTAGAAGATATCCTAAAGAAGCATAAGGACTATTTTTTTTTTTTTTTGATAAATTATGTCTTAACAAAAAAAATTAAAAATCCACCTTGAACAGATAATTTATAGTATACAAAAGTTAAAAATGAGGCTGGATATTTACCGGCAGAGTAAAAATCTACCTTTGTAATTTCCAGGACTGGTAATTTTGGTATTTATTTTTAACATAAAAAGTGCCATGATACAAAAACAGAGCTACATGTACATGTATACACCTACTAAAAAAAAGAAAGAAAAAGAAAAAGAAATAACTAGACCCACGAAGGAGTCGCTTTGTGGGGAACAAATTACAATTTCAAAAGATCTACTTTGCTACAAATCATCTGTTTGCTTGCGTGACCATTGCCCTTAAGATGTCAGTACAATACTCGACCATCAGATGACCAGGCCGCTTGAACTTTCTCAGAATGTAGCAGGTTGAAGTTCCTAGGAGTTAGGTCCTCATATATAGCAATCTTTGTTCCTTTCAGTAAGTTTCGATGCTTGATGAGCATCTGCCTTGTACGGTAAGATGACAGTTTAACGATAATACTTTGACTTATCGCTTTGTCCTGGGGAAGCGTACCAACACTATGAGATCTGTCGATGTGATCGAGACGCAAATCCACTTTCATTTTCTTTTCTACAGAGATCACATCTTCAGTATTTTCATTCTTCTCTTCTTTAACTCCAAAAATGCAAATGCATGATCGTCGTGAATATTGTTCCAGTTCGTTGATCTCATGCTCCAAGTGAGAGATGATTTCTTCCTTCTTTTCAAGTTGTTCTCAAGCGCTGTCATTTTCCGGATGTTTGAATCTGATACGTTCTGAAGATCAATCGATGTTGAATCAAGCTTTTCAGTTGAATGGGACATGTTCATGTATTTGTTGCTCACATCTAACTGCACCGGATTAGCCTGTTTTCCATTGATGTTTCTAAGTTAGAGAGACGAGATTCATATTTTTTTCCTATAATTTTTCTATAATTTCCTTTAATTGATTTCAACTGCCTCAGCAATAGCCGACAAGAATTCATCACTGGACAAACTATCCTTCAGCATCTTAGCTACATTCTTAGAGGTACTCATGGTATCCAAAAACGTACATGTACTGCTGTAGAGTCAGTAGAAGAAAAAAAATCAGCTCGTACACATTATGTAGCAAGTACGAATATTGAAGACTACACGACAATTGGCACTTGGCAAGCAAAGCTATAGTTAAATTTCACAGACTTCTTACCATATTCTGTTCCTGATGTGACATTACGGCATTCTAAAGTGAGTTTACATGGCAAGAAAAAAATGCTGAATCTGGCATGAATCTATAAAACTGCTTCACAAAGAAAAATCGCAGAATTCATAAATCGCATCAGCGTTAGCGTACGTGCGTGTGTCTCTCCATGGTAACCATTATCATAACCCTTTCTTGAAGAAGCAGGAATCCAAATTTCTTATTAACGGGGAATGAAAGGCAACAAACATTAGCCTATAATCATGAGGTTTGTCAGCCTATTATATTGGACCAGCCAAACATCAAAAAAAGCTCTAGAAAATGTTTGGCACTTTTGGGTAAAGCTCAGTACCCATGCTAAAACTTTTGCATAAATACTGCGGAATATGGTACGGGCGGACGCCACGCGCAGTTTTGCCTAAAATGCCATTTTTGGCTCAAAATTTGAAAGAATGTCAAATATCACAATTTTTAATTTTTTGACCTAATATGTAATACTTGATTAAGACTTTTTACGTGATATCAGATTTAATTTGTGTTAGGGATTCAACCTTCCCCTTCAATGCTATACTATTGTTATGTACATTAGAATGTGGGATTGTAGTTAGGCTTGACCGCACTCTACTGGTGAAGCATTTTTGTATTGGATGGGTTGCCTTATCTAGCAGTTCAGCTTGACTATCTGCACGGAAGTCATATAGGCAGGACTTATTGGTCCATGGGTTTGGGGTGATGTTGGAAATTTGAAGTTTTAGCTCAGATTTATGGCAGTTTAGGTTGCAAGTTTTAGCCCATGCCAGAGGATCAAGATCACCAGAACCGAAATGAGGCCTTCCTGACGAGTCCTTGCATTTAGGCATTCATATTCAAGTCAAACTGTAAGTTGAAATGACATTTATTTTATATGGAGGTTAAGCAGTCATGGGCGCCAATCCTCACAGGAATTCTATTCAAGTGGGGGGGGGGGGGACACACCTGGATGCAACAATGGGGTGTCCCCCCCCCCCCCCCCCACTTGAATAGAATTCCTGTGAGGATTGGCGCCCATGTAAGCAGTGTTGTGTCTTGAAATGTTGTGTATTCAAGTGTTGTGTATTCAAGATTATTAATTTTTATTTCTTGAAAATATAAAGAAGTTGAAATGTTCCACAATACGAATTTAGAACCTTTAACCCTTTCTAAACATTGAAGAGTTTATTTTGATGAAATGCTATTTAAATGAAATGTATTATAAGGACTGATCATGTCTATTATTCAGTCATGGAAAGCAAAGTTTACCTGAAATAATCTGGGGAATTAATATGTGGATATAGTGCAAATGTACCAAAAATTATGCGATATGTGTATTTTGTATTATTCCTTAGAATAATTAATGTGGGTAATTTTATTTAGATGGGTTCCAGTTTCCATGTGGGTTCAAGTTTCCATGCGGCTTCCAGTTTCCGAGCCAGACCGGTTCCTGTTAGCAGTGTTACTGTCCCATCTGGATAGGACTTCGAAGAGCCTTAAGAGAGTTATACTGTTTAACAGGGAGACCAAACTTCGTTAACGTGACGGTCATCGTGGATATCGTAGTCTTCATTTACAAGAATGATACCACTACAGTTACATCACTCTAAAAAAGCATTTGAGCTTGGGAGTGATTGCATCGTCGATTTAAGTGGGTTATTTCCTTTATATCTTCAAAGACTAAGTTGAACAATTAAAGACCTCAGCCTGACCGAATTTTGAAATATACCCTTTATCATGGGCGCAAATCCAAACAGGAATTCTATTCAAGTGGGGGGGGGGGGGGGAGGGGGGGGGACACACCTGGATGCAACAATGGGGTGTCCCCCCCCCCCCCCCCCACTTGAATAGAATTCCTGTTTGGATTTGCGCCCATGCCCTTTATTCATCCACGGGGAGCTATATATTTTCTGAACAAATTGAAACCAACTTCATGAGATTCCGTTTCCTGTGGAATGAGTAACAGCGTCCCGAATGTTGAGCCCCGGTGGTTTTTCTGACGAGGGCCCCGTCTCTGAGGAACGCTACTTTGCGGGGGGTGAAAATTTGATGACGACATATCGTGTAGACGCACTCGGAGCTGTATACATTACATGTCGTCACACGTCTAGCGACCCCCTGCAGTTTCCTCTGTTGTTACGCCATAGGGAGGGGGCGGACCCCAAAAAATTATCTTTTTTATTTTTTATGGATAAACGGAGACGAAAATTTATGAATACCCAGGGTAATTATATTCTTTGTTTACTAAGCTTTACGTCAATATATGGTTGTTTTGGGTCAGGCTGATGTCTTTAAACACACCATTGGTGTACTGTTCAGGAAAGGGAGTTAAAGAACCCTTTTTTGGAATTTAATTTTATTATTTCCTGTAATTATTTCATCGTTATGACATTCAATAAGTGTTGATTGTGAATCACGATTGTATCTCGAATGGGCAAATGAAACCATGAATAAAGATAAACATATTTATTTCATTGATAAAATTTGAATTGTAATTCATTGTCATTTGTCTAGTTTTCTAGTAAATAAGAGAATCTTTACTAGACACAAATTAATGTCCTCTTTAGTTTACTTAGGTGTGACAATTTGAGTTTCAATTTATAACCTGATTAATATACAAATGAAAGTTAGATATTACACACACATGATTTACTCAAAATAATAGGCTGTGAAAACTACCAATATTTCAAAGTTCGAATTTGTCAATTTATAAACGCCTTTTCTTGATTAAACATATCATGTATATTGTCATGTCACACACAGAAAAAATTTACCCGATACGGTGATAGATAACTGTGTTATGTTATCCCAAATGGAACGATGTATTTTTACTGAATGCGCATTTTTAATGAAAAATACTATTTGAAGGTACATCTAGAGTGGACATGTACATAAGGCAATTATCCCATTTGTTATCAGTATAGCCTTTGGGCAAAAAACACTGAAATGTCCCCACCCCCTTAGAAATAATCTTAAATGATTTTTTTCCCTGTTAGATGGGACCATTAACTCTCAAAATATGCTTCTTTGCCCTAAATAATAAGGTGGGCGTGACCACAAGGGCTACTACTACTACTACTACTACTACTACTACTACTACTACTAATAATAATAATAATATTGGATATTTATAATTTAGCGCTCATATCCACCATGAATGGTGCTCAAGGCGCTTCAATATTACCCCGGCTGTAGTTAGGCTACCTATTTCGGTGCTTACAGCATTCAAAGAAATAATTCCTGCCGGTATTTATTTAACACCTGGGTGGAGAGTGGCAAATGTAGATACCATGGCAACGGATCAAGAACAATAATTTAAGAAAATGTCATGTATTCGTGATTAAGAAATTACAAAAACACATTGTAACAATTAGAATAATATAATCAAAACTGTTTCTCACGTGATAAAAACCCAAATAAGAGTTATAAAAAGTGTTCATCATGTCTAAAAATGGCTGTTTCCACTGAAACAGTAAGAACAACACTGATATTTGAACCCAAATCCCTTGATGCTACCTAAACAGAAGTAAATATTAATATTGACCATTAATAATGTCTTCGTTTACGGGACTTAACTTATCATAACTTAAATAAAGGGGTGATGGATGAGTCCACCCAAATAATGAGTTGAGTTGAATCAATAGACTAACATTAAATAAACAAAACAGTAAAAAAAATATTAAAATCGGAACAAAATAAGAAATTTATGGTATTTTGAAATTTTACATTATTTCGTAAAACAGTGATATGCCTAACATGGGCTTTATACAAATTAGTGATCAGCTGATGTCATAAGCTCATTTTTCCTTTTTTATTTTATAATATGAAATTTGAATTATTTTTTTTTTTTCATAGATGTTTATAAAGATTCTCTTCATTGTATAACAATAAGTTATAATAATGATCGTATGCATTCTATGAGGAGTCAAACTTTGTTTCACATTCTTGGAGAAGAAAAATGATATACTTGAAATTTCATATAATAAAATACAAAAGGTTATGGCATCATCGGCTCAATCATTTGCATATAGCCCATGTTATGCATAGCGTTGTTTCATGAAACAATGAAAAACATTAAAATGCCATAAATGTCTCTTTTTTATCCGATTTTGATGAATTTTAAACCTTTTTCTTTTTAATTTTACTTCATTGATTTAACTCAATATTGAGAGGTGAACTTGGCCTTTAAAAGTTGGTTGCGGATATGTTCCTCATGAACGTTGTCATGGTTAATAATGAGTTACACATCACGAAACTATTGGAATTTGCAAATTACCACACATTCCTAATTGAACAACATGCGGGAAAATGTCAGATTCTTAATATACATCTATATAATCTGAGCTTTCAGTTGAAATCTTTCTGGATACATGTATTCGAAAGAAGTTTTTTGACTAAACAGTGTCAAAATTGTTGCTCTCTCACAAACTTTAAAAACTGTGAAGCTGATTTTGAGCTATACGGACATTAGCGCCCACGCTATCAAAATTACGTCTGCATGGCTTCCATCATTTGGTCGACCACTCGGAAGTCGGTCTCGCCAAGGTATATTGATAGTGTATAAAAATCATATTGAATATGTAAAAGAAAACTTGCCTACATGTACGTTATATGATGGATGGGCCGGTCACATAGCAGTTCCTTATAACCGAATTGCAGTCCCAAATCTGCCCCTGGCAGTGTCCAACTATTTTATTGTAGTGATTATCGATGAAGTCTGATCGGACCTTTACTGTCAGAGACAGAGAACTTATGGATGATTAAAACCCCTCTCTCTTAAAGGAGAATTAACCCCTGATTACAAATTTACTTATATTGGAAGGTGTAATATATTCCTACATATTGGCCTAAATCATTTTCTAATAAGATATCAGAAAAGGGTATAAATAAAGATATTCCAACACCCGTATCGTCTCCTACTCATTTACATGGGGGCTGCCATTTCCTTGCTGATTTGGAGTTGTACATGAACCATTGAGAAATGTTCCAGTCAGGAAGATATTTTGAATCCAAATCCTAAATTGATTTTCTTCATTACCTAAAATCCCATATGTGACGAAAAATATAAAGCGGTTGTTTACATGTATTATAAAAATTAAATCTTTATAATGATACTTTTAAATTGTCTGGTTTTGCTTAACAAAAATCTATTTTCTTGGGTTTGCCAAACAGAGCAGAACATAATATATGCAGCATGCATTCCGACTTTTCAAGTCCATTATCCGAAAGCAGGTGAATGCATAGTTTGCCGCTATAGATGCTCAGGGAAGAAGCATCCATAAAATTTGAATTAATTTGCTCCGTCCCATACGTCCAGTATCGAGAAAATAGATTTCTATTAAGCAAATATCGATTTTCAACAGAAATATATAAGGAAATCTTCAGTTTAAAAATAAATTGACATATCTATTCTATATTTTAATCTCAAATGGGTTTTTAATTTTGAAAAAGGCAATTGAGCATTTGGATTAAGAAAATCTTCTTGTACACATAAACAAAATGGCAGCCCCCATGTGCTGCTAGCAGACGATACATATTGCTAGCAGATGGTAAATTTTGCTCAGAAAATCTTGATTCGTATCGATCTCGTATATTTTGACGCGAAGCCATATAGTCTAACAAGTAGGAATAAATAACACCTTTGAACACTATCGTCTTTATTTTTGAGCGTAATTCTCCTTTAACATGTTATGTATGCAGGTTGATGCTAATGTGGAGCTTATTATCAGAGCAACAAAATACTATCGAAGTACACTAATACATCAAGTTGAAAAAAAATAAAATGAATAAATAATAAATCTTGATTCCTATCGATCTCGTATATTTTGACGCGAAGCCATAAAGTCTAACAAGTAGGAATAAATAACACCTTTGAACACTATCGTCTTTATTTTTGAGCGTAATTCTCCTTTAACATGTTATGTATGCAGGTTGATGCTAATGTGGAGCTTATTATCAGAGCAACAAAATACTATCGAAGTACACTAATACATCAAGTTGAAAAAAAATAAAATGAATAAATAATAAATTAAAGTCTACAAATGAAATGATATACTCATTATGCAAAATTATTCAAGGATCAATCACCAGTTTTAACCAGTTTCTTTGCTAGACATTAAACCATGGGGGCTGCCATCTTCTTTACAAAGTAATGTCAGAGCAGTTCTATTTGTGAGATACCCATTGACCTGTACACTAGATACGATGACACTCATGATCACCTGTGGAATGCATGGCACTGGCTTTTTCTCACAATAAACATTTTTTGTTGTCAATGATGATACTTTTATTCTGTCATTTAAGCTAAAATGTGCCAAAATATTTGGTTCAGCTGTTTCATAGGTGGGGCAGTTTCTTTTGTTAAGTAGGATTTGGCATGCACATGTTGTTGCTTGGTCAGGCATTATATCCATTGTGTACAGGTAAATGAACATGTACTCATACAACATCACAGTTTTTCAAAATGGCAGCCCACATAGGATAATATCTAGCAAGGAATCTGCAAACTTTAGAGAGATTGTTTTCCTTACTGAGTAATCAAATGGGGTTATTTTCAAGATATTTTAAACAGGCCGACAATTTTCCACTTGATTATCAGGTGATATTTGTTGAGTTTCATTCTCCTTTAATGACTATGTGTGAACAGAAATTGCTTAAGTTTTGAAAAGCTTCTAGACTATGAATGTTTCTAATGCTACAGGGTAGCTTGCTCCACAGAAGTGGTGCCATATGTCGAAAACCTCTACCTCCATAGTGAAAAGTTCGGGTTCGAGGGTCAACGAGCATGGGAGAGGCAGATTAGCGAAGTGGATATGGACACTGCTTCTTGACAATTTGGCAAACAATAATTTCTGATATCTTAAATAGAGATTTTGTGCCCACGGCCCGCCAGTCGGTAATAAAATGAAAAGCTTTCCTCGGCATATCAGTTGGCACTGTAATGTTTTCATTTGGATATCAACGGCATTTTTAACAAAGTAGATTGAATAATCAGAGCATCTGTAATCGGGGTGATTATCCAGCCAAATGTATTGTAGAAATCTGCCATTTTGTTTGCCCCTAAGGCTGGGCCCTGGACCCACCCAAATTGGGGCTTAGCGCTTTTCTTCTTCATCGCTATAAGAACAGGCCACCTCTGGTATATTCTCATTCAGTAATTTGAATTGAACAAGTTTACATGCAATATTTTATGGACCTTATTAGTTGTTGGACAATTTAAAACAATTATAAATGACAAATATTAATGGTGGATATAGTCATTTGATAAAAATGTTTTTCGTGGAATCCAACGACAAACATTACAGCTTTATTTTTGTCCAGGGTACTGACACACAACCCCATTTCAGAAAAGCAAAGGGGCGGAGAAATAAAGAAAAAAGTCTTGTTAGGGGCACTCGAAAAATCAGTCCGGCTTCGACTTTCCTATAACACCTGACACATCCCTCCCCATCTCTCTCTCTCTCTCCCTCTATCGGCTTTTGATCTTCTCTTCCTTTCTCCAAAAATAGGCATATTCATGGCTAAAATATTTCAAAATTAGTTTGATAAAAAGAGAAATAAACATTATGATTAGTAATCAACTCTAGGAAAATTGTAACCATGTCATGGCATACAAACAATAGAAAAAAACACACAGATTTAGGATATAATTATGTTAAGAATTGAAAGGCTCCAACCAGTACAAATATTGCAGATTTTACAAGTGAATGGCAATCTAAGTGATACACATAATTATTCAAAATATTAATCTGAAATGTATTATAACACTATTTCATATTAAGTCTAGTTACAATGTTCAAGATTATCCTTAATTTTCTGTGGTCACGATTGAATTTCAAATTCTATTCTATCATTTTGTGAATAACTAAACTTGATTCCAATGATAAATGCATTCACACAGAATGAACCGATTATTTGGAAGCATAAAATGATTGTATATAATGAGGAAATGTGAATAATATCCTGTGCTCATGCAACTTCATGATCATAAAGAGCAAATTATCTGAATCAGGACATCTACATTAAAACAAATTTCACACATGAGACACTGTTAGATGTGCTTGAAATTAAGTTTATACACAATGCAGACGAATAAACATGGTCCACTAACATATTATGTTGATACATACTTCACGTATATAAGGCTATCCTGACATATTTTCAAAAATTATGGATTTTAGGTATACATGTATATGTATATGCTTTACCATCTCAAGTTTTCCCCTGTATATATTGTTATCAATAATAATAATAATAGGATTTTCTTATTATAGCTCCTTACCAGTTGCAATGTAACCGACCAAATCGCTTACAGCATTATTACCCCAGTCACTGGATTCAGTTGCGATTCTACATAATTATACAGTGCACATGCTTCACTCCTCTGGGGAGCATTCCAGCCAGTTGCATATTACTTTAGTAAGATCGAAAGTCAGCTAAACAAAAATGTAGTTTTTACCATTACATGAAATCAATATAATGTATTTTTTATTAAATTCTTTTAAAGGAAAGTGAATCTCTACAGCCTATATGATATTATACATTGTTCACATTTACAGATATAATGTTTATCCATTAGGTAACAGAATATATGTGTCCTGCACCATTTTCCTATCAATGAGTGCGATTTATTATTTTTCTGTTTACATTCAAACTGTGAGACGTTCATGAACGAAACAGAAAATAATTCACTTATTATCAAGGCTGTTCTTGTTCTTAATTGAATCGTACAACAGCTTAGAATTTAACCTCATATCTACTCTATACACATCAACATACACTCAATAAAGTCATAATGTCATTTAGCTTTTTAAATTCTTCTGGGTAAAAACAATAATGCAGCAATATACTCCCTTTACAATAAAACCTCAGTACACCGAGAAAGAGAGAGAGAGATTGAGAGATAGAGAGGGAGGTCAGTAGCTGCAAAAGCAATTCCAAACGCTCTCTACTGCAGGAAAAGTTCGCTTGATAAAGAAATTTCCAGACAAATACAAGTAGAGAGTGCACATCTTCAAAGCGGAAGTAAGTATTCAAAGTCAAATCTCAACTCTGAGATGTTATACCTCTGACAACCCTCATGCTACTATATATAATTCCAGCTTTAAAATATAGAATACATGAATATAATTATGAAAATATATAAAATGGAAACACCCAGATACATACTTGAAAAATTACGCCTTCACATTTCACTATGATGCAGATAACATTTTGGGAATGGGCTTCCATTGAGTTGATTCTACAGCTCATTAATATACAAAGAACATCATTTCATGAATACGCCAGATGTATTAGAACACAATGTACAGAAACGAAGGTAAAATGTTACATAGTAATTTTGTTTTCTCAAACATTCCGAAATACGATTTCCTAACACTTCTCAATGATTTGATCCTTTGTAAGAAAAAATAAATACACTGAAAAAGTAATTGAAATTTTACTATAAATAACACTGTATCCTATTCAAAATGTTGCCCATCTCTATTATTTCTGCTATTGTGATTTTCATAGCCCTGATATACTTTGGTCTCAAGTAGTTTGTCATAATAAGGTTGCACTATAATATAAAACTACAAAATACAGGGCATGACCTTCAAGTAACAATCTCTTTGAAATGGATTTCATTAAACTTATCATGTTCTACATATTATAAGTACTCATCATTGTGGTACGTATAACCCATCTCCCTGATATAACTCAATTAACTCCTGCATGATACATATTATTTCCTCGTCAAATACATTGTACCAACTATAAGCACTATAATGTCTGTTCTACACAGGGGCGGATCAAGGATTTTGTAAAAGAGGGGGCACAATGTCCCCCAAAAGAAAGTACACGTGTCAATCAAGGAGGCCAAACTGGCACTGAACTAGAAAGGTATGACAGTTTGGGTTTTCCTCCTACATAAATCCTCATTTTCCTCACTACTTAAATCCTCATTTTCCTCACTACGTCAATCTGCCACACTGGTTTTACTTTTTATAAGTACTGCACCAAACCTTCAATTTCAGTATTGTGAAGAATCTCCTTCAGGTCAGTTAAGCTGCCACCAGTCCTGTTCTTCCACATAGCCAGGCATTCTCGGATAGCTTTTGTGGAACCGTTGCCGTGCTTGATGAGAATGCTATTTGCCTCGTTGTATTCAACACCGAGCTTACAGGACAGGTCGTTGTATTTCTCATTTGGAACGTGTTTGGCCAAACTGTTCAGTTTGATGTCTGATACTATGCCACTGTTTGTTAAAAAGAGGATCAAAAGTAATTAAGAAAGTGTTCTAAGAATTAGTTCTTTTGCCACACTTTTTTCAACTGTCTTTATAAATGAATATATTTATCCATAATTTTGTTTAATGATCAAGGCTTTAAAAGTCCGAACTATTTTCTTTCTGAAGCATCTGAAAGAATTTGATTCGAGTTTCAATAGAGTAATCTCTGTCCTAATAAACCCTATAGTGATGTACATTTAAAAAAAAAATTTTTTTTTAGCAAAATGATTACATCTTATTCACCTGGTCCCTGTCAAAATGTTTCCCCTATGCTATAGTGATTAGTCAACAAGACCGTTATATATAAATATCAATTAATAATGGTTAGAAAACCATCTGAGATATAAAAATGGGCTTATTCATAATGAAGCTCTGTTCATTATGCCACGTTTAAGAAATGTAAGACATGTTTGGCGACTCGCGATGAATAAGATACTGAAAGTAGGGGGGGGGGGGGCTTTCGACTGAAAATCAACCAAATCACCTGACCTTTTCAGTGTTGAGTCTTCCTTGGTTTTTCAACAAAAAAAATAAATTTCATTTCACAAAAACAAAAAGAATCATGAAGGAACATACCAGTGTGCTGAAAACATCTCTCCTGATGATCCTCCGCCAGGTACTGAATTTTAACAGAATCAAAATTTTGATAATTGTATTCTTCTCTTCTTCTTTCGTATGAGGTAGTAGTGTTATACATTATAGTTATATGAAATTATAATTATATGAAAGATAAGTCTATAGTAAATCTTTATGGAAAACCTTTATTATACAAATAATCGCACTTTCATTTTGCGCTTAGCGTATGTGGCAAAATTGGAAAACAACTATACCTGACCAGTAGGCCTAACGAATTTTTGAGAGCAAATTTGTTCGATTTTTCAGAACATCTGGGTTTAAAACTAATAAGACTAGAGTTGAGTGGGGGATCGTTACTTTACGACGGAGGGGGGGGGGGGGGGGGGGTTCTCTTCATTTCAAGTCTTTAATACGCATTCTTTGTTAAGAGGTTTATTAACATCGATCTTATCGTTGAGCAGTCATTTGGTTTGTTTGGTTTGGTTTTGTTTACTTCAAGTAAATCCTAAAATAGAGAATTTATGGATTTGTTGTACAAGACAAATCGAAAAAGTATTTTTTCTTCGTAAATCAGTGATAATTTCAAGATTTATGCGAAATTTTCATCTGTTTTGGTTGTGCTCCACCATATGGGGGGATAACTGCAGGAGTTGCAAAAAACGGTCTCAGGCCCGGGGTTGAACCCTGGTCTTTGGCAATGTACGCCAAACGCCTTAACCACTAGACCATCCCGAATGTTTGTTGTTAGACAACTTTGGGCATAATGTTTATTGGAAAATTTTGATGAAACAAAATGTTTTTGGACAAACTAGGGCAAAGACCAGAAATAAATGATGCCATTTGACTAAATGGAATTCAACGTTTTGATCTTTATTGGATTTTAAAGGAGAATTAACCCCAGAATATAAATGTACTTATGTTCAAAGGTGTAATGTATTCTTAATCATTGGCCTGTATCACTTTAGAAATAAAATATCAGAAAAGGGTTTAAATCAAGACATTCTGGCACACGGTATCATCTGCTAACACTTTACATGGGGGCTGCCATTTTCCTGATGATATGGAGTTGTACATGAACCATTAGAAATCGTTCCGGTCAAGAAGAAATTTTTAATCCTAGAGCTAAATTGCTTATCTTCATTGCAAAAAAATCCCCATATGTGACGGAAAATACACAACAGGTGTATACATATACTCTAAAATTTGAAATGTATAGATTTCTTTTTATTAAAATTCTCTGGTTTTGCTAAATAGAAATCGATTTCTTGGGTTTGCCTGGCAGAGCAGAACATAATTTATACAACGCGCATTCTGACTATTGAAGTCCATTATCTCAAAGCAGGTGAATGCATAGTTTGTCACTACTGATATGATTGAAGCTCGGGAAAGTTATCATCGATAAATTTGAATTAATTTGCTCCGTCGCGTACGTCAGAGTATCACGAAAATAGATTTATATTTAGTAAAATAGTAATTTTCAAAGAAATATGAAACACATTTTCGTTTTTAGAATATATGTATATATCTGTTAAATATTTTAAATCTCAAATGGGATTTTGTATCAGGAAGAAAGACAATTTTTCATTCGGATGAAAATATCTTTATGTACACATCAGGAAAATGGCAGCCTCCAGGTATCGCTAGCAGACGATACATTTTGCTGAAAAAATCTTGCTTTATACCCATATCGTATATTTTAATGTAAAGCTACGTAGGGCAACAAGAAGGAATAGATTACATCTTTGAATATAAGCACATTTATATTTTGAGGTTAAATCCCTTTAAGTCGTATAAATATACGGATTACTTTCTTTCTTAGTTTGCTAGCAATAAACATTGAACACCTAAATTAATCATGGAATGTATACCTGCGTTCTTTGATTTATAGTCCTGGTAACCCGGAAGCATTTTGATAACATCGTCTCTCTCAATGATTTCTAGTATCTCTACAAACTTGTCATATTGACCTGGATGAACTATCATTTGCCTTTGGAGATTCTGGATGATTTCGAATGCTCCTTTCTTGTCCAGATCGAAAGCCCTGACGTGTCCCTGTTCGCGACAAATATTTCTGAAGTACATCAGTCCTTTTGAAGTAGATTCGATTTTTTCTGCGATGGAAACCATCAGTTTGGTATATTCTGGTGGCTTGGATGGCATTTCGGATGCTCTCAGAAGAAGTTCAACTTCTCCAATACCTTCTGAAATAATGAATAATGAATACTAATTTCCTATGCAAATAGAGTTTTGATCATAATTATATGTCGTTTAAGCTACAGAACTATTCCACACAACTAGCCACTGCTTCAGTCTTTCCCTATAATGAATCATGGACTGCATATTCAATATTTTTTCAGTCTCAAAAGGGCCTTTAATTAGGTAAGCAGATATTGGTGATCTACTTGATTGGATTTGATATTGGCAAACTGCATTCTCCTAATTCAATAGGACCTAAAAAGTGTTCTAAACACGAGCACAAAAACTAAATCGAAAAAATCAACCTAAGGCAATGTTGACAGGTTTTTCCATCACCTATTGAAATGTGCGAACATTACAAAGACATATTACACAATCCGAAAATGATTGCTAACAGACATACCCTAGGGTATTGAAATTGCACTTGTGATGAGTTTCCGAAAGCCTTTATGATCGTGTGTGGTTGATATTTTGTGCGCTTTTATTTCAATTCTCCCATTCATTCATTTTTTTATTCAAGCATTCATTCACTCCCTCATCCATGGATATATTTATTTATATACCTACATGTATTTATTTATTCATTCATCCATTTATCCTTTCATTCACTCATTCAACCATTAATTTATTCATTTCCCCAGTCATTTATCCAAGAATTCTTAAATTCATTCATTCATTCACTCATCCATCCATCCGTTCATACATTCATTTCTTCAGTGGTTATCCAAGAGATGGTAAATTCATTAATTGTATCCCTGAACTAGTGTTCGGGGATACTATGGATCGTCGCGCCGCGTCCGCCTTAGCCTTTACCAACGGCGAGTAAGCGCGATAATATTACCGTGGCTGCAAGCCTAGACTAGCTGCAATCTGGGCAGCTTGCTGCTCACCACCTTTATCCTCCCGTAACGCGGGTTGTTGTTTTTTTTATCTTGACCATTGAAATCTGCGTCGTTTTCTGACGCAGAATTCTCATACATATTAAATTCCCTCTAGAGAAAGTAACCAATCACGAACACCGAGGTAAACTCATCGTGCAAATATTTTTGTCACGTGATTGATCGTGACGTTTCAGCCTGCTTTATCCAAAATGGCGAGTTCCACCAGCTTCGACGATCTTCTTCACGATACTAACACTGGGAGTATTATGCCGAAAGATTTGTTTACAAATTAAAAATTCCTCCCCAGTCAAGCTTCTTCGTTTACTAACCATTGTCTACGGCGGACCGTTTGAATATTAATGAGTCAGAAAAAAGAGGATCTTGGGTATTTGATTCTAGTTCGTCGTGACTTGGCCGTGAACCAGAATAGCCTGGTGGTTAAGTCACTGCCCGGCAAGCAGTAGATGACAGGTTCGAATCCCGCTGGTTCCAATGTTTTCTGACTTGTGTTTTTCATTACAGATCGAGCATACGATCTTTAACACTGGGAGTAATATGTCGAAAGATTTGTTTACAAATTAAAAATTCCTCCCCAGTCAAGCTTCTTCGTTTACTAACCATTGTCTACGGCGGACCGTTTGAATATTAATGAGTCAGAAAGAAGAGGATCTTGGGTATTTGATTCTAGTTCGTCGTGACTTGGCCGTGAACCAGAATAGCCTGGTGGTTAAGTCGCTGCCCGGCAAGCAGTAGATGACAGGTTCGAATCCCGATGGTTCCAATTTTTTCTGACTTGTGTTTTTCATTACAGATCGAGCATACGATCTTTAACACTGGGAGTAATATGCCGAAAGATTTGTTTACAAATCAAAAATTCCTCCCCAGTCAAGCTTCTTCGTTTTCTTCACGATAGTTTGAAATATGCTGCCAGCAAATTGAAGATTCCAGGTGAAAAATTCAAGGAATTACAGGAGACTGCGATAAGAAATGTTCTTGCGGGAAAGGATTTATTCATAGCGCTAACCAATGGTTTTGGCAAAAGTGCCATTTACGAAGCGATTCCTTTGTGTTGCGATTTCCTTCGTGAACGTCAGTAGTTTGATGGTCCGGCCTTAAATAGCCACCGGATACGGAGGACGATGAATACATGAATATTGATTGCGTTACGGGTGGATAAAGGCGATGAGCAGCAATCTGCCCACGTTGCAGCTAGTCTCCCTTGCAGCCACAGTAATATTATCGCACTCACTAATATTATCGCGCTCACACGCCGTTGGTAAAGGCTACGTCCGCGTCAGCCGCAGAGACTAGGGACTTTTAGAAGCAGTGGACTAGTACTTCGTCCCAGTCGACTAATTCGCGCATGTCAACGTCGTCGACTGCCCATGTTGACTACAGTTCTGATCATTTTAGATTTCACTCGACGTGTACGTACCGTCGACGTCAACCGGAAGTACACACTCAACGGATGAGCATACACTATGAACATGGCGAACAAAGAAGCGGACAAAATATACAGCTCCTCATTGTACCTTCCACAATTGCAATGGTAGACAAAAGAACATCCCTTCATTGCTATTATGTAGAAATATGTAGAACAGGTGTCACATGCATATTCACCTGTTCTACTTATTTCACATAATAGTAATGAAGGGATGTTCTTTTGTCTACCAGAACAATTGTGGAGGGTACAATGAGGAGCTGTATATTTTGTCCGCTCTCTTTGTCATTGTGTTCATAGTGATAATATTTGAGCTGTTCTGATGACGTCATATACGTGAACCTCGTCGAAGATTTCGGAGCACCGCAAAAACGAAGTGAACACGTTCTCGATTTTGCAAGTCAGGGAGGAGGACAGGGAGAGGGCGAGTGGCGCATGCGCAGTGGCGTAGAAAGATGTCCTTGCGTACCAGTCGACTAAGTGGACGTGCAATTCTAAAAGTCCCTATTTCCTTGTGAGCGCTCTACTGACTGCTGTTTTTGTCGGATCCCTTCAAATTTTGCATGGAGGTGCATTATGGTAAGATGAAGACGCCTATTGTTTTTGGTGTGGGCGGAGTCATGGTTGCAATGATAACCATATTTTTTAAAGAAATGGTGAAGACTTTCTTGTGAGCGCTCTACCTGCTGCAGTTCTTGTCGGATCATCTTCATATTTCGCATGGGGGTGCATTATGGTATGATGAAGACGCCTATTATTTTTTGTGTGGGTGGAGTCATCATTGCCATGGTAACCATATTTTTTAAAGAAATACTAAAGACTTTCTTGTGAGCGCTCTACCGGCTGCAGTTCTTGTCGGATCACCTTCAAATTTGGCATGGAAGGGCAGCTCTAAGGTAATGTTATTACACAATAAGGTTCATTTTAACTTAATACAATATTTTTTTTTAAATATAGGTTTTTGCGGTCAATTTCGTAAGTTCATCAGTCAAATTCATACTACGTGCATTTAATTTAGAAGAATTTGGCCGTGTACAAGCATTTCAGCATTCAAATTAATATTTCAAGCATTCGTATTAGTACTTCTATCAATCCAAATTACACTAATTTCATTCAAATTCGCAAAAAATGCATCAAGTTCGTAAAACGGTCATTCAGTGGAGGTGATGCGATTGCGCAATACCGTATTCCAGTATTCAAAATCATTTCAGAGCATTCTTTTTCGCACATTAAGCATTCGAATTCGTAATTTACGTCGATTTGGTTGTTATTATCTATTGTTTTGATATATTGGTTTCGAATTGCATATGATTCAATTCAATTCAATTCAATTCTCATTTATTTCATTTTCAATTAAAAAGAACATTCAAAACAAATACAAAATATAAACGAAATTAGAAAATGAAATGGGGAACTACATAAATAAAGCCATTGGGCCTTGTACAAGCATAGTTCCCTAAAAATATTGCAAAAATTATATAGAAAACAAATTTTAAAAATGAGTTTTTATGTATACCTTTATTCATATAAGCTTTTTTAAGGAATTCATGTTTATCTCATCTACATATATTTTAGCAATTTTTAATAACATTATTGACTTACTTTTCTCTAATTTATGGTCTAACAAGTTTACACAATAATTATTGTTCTTACTTTCAAGTGAAGATCTATTTCTGAATGTTATATTGTTAAATGTATGTAAGTGGGTGTAATAACTAAAAATGTTATTTCGGAAAATTATTTCTTTCATAAAAGTATCTGTGTTTTTCATCGGGGGGGGGGGGTATTGAGTTTAGGTCCATGATTATGAAAGCTATAAGGCCCATGGAATGGAACTGAGTAATGAAAAGGAAGCCTCACCACGCATTACAAAACAATTTATTTCAAAGTAAATTCATTAAAAGTCCAAATACCTTAAACATGCTAAATTGAATAGGCTTATTACGAATTCGAATGCCCACGTGCGAATTTGAATGCTGGCAGAGACGCTTTCCGGCATGGTGTCGAATTTGAATGCTCCCAACCGACTTTTTATTTTGAATGAGAAAAGTGTTAAAAAAGTGCGAATTTGAATGACCAAAATACCTAGTTGAATGATGAATATTATGGTGCAGATTTTTTTCGCTAATTTGAATGCGTCTTATATCAAATTGAATGAAAAAAGTCCGAAATTGAGCGCAAAACCTATATTACAATACTAATAAAAATAATTCAATATGGCAACTTTCATGATATCTACAGCTATTACCAATGGCAGCTTTATGGGCCTTACCCTCCACTAATAAAGTTTGTTCTATCATATCCATTTTTAAAAATAAAATTTGGATATGTCTGCTAATGACCTTTAGTGGCATGACGTACACTTCCACACTTGGTAAGTACTGTCAAAACAACTAAAAAATGACAAAAGTACAAAAAGGTCAAATTTGTCAGCAGTGATACCCGAGGTCCCAAATTGCCACTTTATCCATTTCAGTCACAACATTGATTCAAATGGGGGATGGGTGACGGGTTCGGGCATACATGTACTCGGACTGTTCCCCCCTCCGAGTGCTCTAGCTCATTTATTATTCTACTCATTGATGCATACTTTCACCCGCTCATTCGTCAATTCATCCATCCATTCATTCACGCATCCATCCATTCAATCATATTTTTACCCAGTTGTTCATCCGAGCAGCATACATTCCTCCACTCATTTATCCGTAGTTCATTTACGATTCGCTGCAATAAACTAATTGACTAAAAACAAGCAACACTGTCCCCCCCCCCCCCCCCCCACCCCCTGTTTATCCCCCTTGTATTGATGCCCTATTTGTAATGATCACGGAATCATGGAATGTGCAGTACCCCTGAATATGTGGACAAAAACGTGAAATATTGCAAAATGCATTGTTGTTGTCACGAGAGAATTAGTCAATCGATTGGAGGAGGTATTGTGTTTTGAATGATGCTGAAGTGGACATTCATTAAATTATGCATATTTCACAATTCTCTTCACTACCTCTTTTCCTCCTTCTGCCCCCCCCCCCCCCCCCCCCACTCCCTTTCACCTCTTTCAGGCCGACATTATTTCAAACTTTTGCTTACGTTGCGCTGTCTTCTGTATTTTACCAAATACCTTCTGATATACCCTGTTTCTATTTTGTTCTATACTTTATATAATGTGTATAAAGTATCCAAAGCTGGATCACTATTACTTACAACCAAATTATTTTTTCATTTGGATATAAGATCAAAATCTCCCACATCAGGATGGGCAATGCTGAATCAGTATGAAATATGCCATACAAATACATTTTCCAAGCAGATGAGAAACTCGGTTGACAATACCAATGCTTTTGTAGCATTTTACTTTTTAATCCCCCCCCCCCCCGCATTCAGGTGTACGGCACATTCCATATTACATAATCATTGCAAATGGAGCATTGTGAAGGGAAATCATACTTTTTTTAATGACGCCAAATTCAGCTTAGGAGTTTATAATACACCCACAAACGATTGCAACGTCTATTAACAATATTAAATGGAGGTTTCAAAGATGCAAAATACCTACCCAATAAAGCAGTCTCAATCGTGAATTCAGGTGATGAGGCTTGTAAACCACTTTGTCAGATCATACATACATGTAACTCTTCTTTTGTACTATTCAATGGTACTATCCACTTGTACTTTCACTTGTACTATTTGCTTGTACTATTACTTTTCACGATGAAAAAGAATACGGCATCAAAATTAGAAAGACCGCTAAAATATGCTGACAACCAGAAAGTCGCCCATTCATATCTTACATCAGATCGCTACTAGTGTTCACAAACTAATACAGGCCTCGACATGAATGCGACGCCTTATTCACGCCATCTCCTTTGCCCTCTCCTTTGTCCGATGCTATGGCCACCTGGAACTGTTTACGTGTGAGTTTGTGCGAGAATCAGAGTTGTGCGAGAATCAGAGTTGTGCAATTGGCGGCTGAAGTAGGGTAATTCCCTTATACACCTGTGACGCTCTCTCATTGGTTAATTCTCGAGAGCCGATAACCAGTCTGGGGGATGTTGTAACAGAAACAGATGACCGTTTTGTCTACTAATAAAATGTGTAACACCATGACAAAAGATCTAATAATAAGAAAAGCACAATTATTATACATGTAAAAAGACAATCACAAAAGTTTAAATGTTTTTCTCTACAAGAAAAAAAAAAATCGCTTTGGCCACTCCTAGTATACCAAAAACGGATAACATGGCGTGAAAAGACCTATCGCTATTAAGTGCAGATATCATAATGACCTCTACTCATTGCAACAGATAATATCTCAACTTTTCTCATAATAATAACAATGAACCTAATAAAATGATAAAATTAGAAGAAATCCTATTGACGGAAAGTGTTGAAAAATACCCCAAATCAGTGATTATTATTTTCCATTATCCATAGGCCTAAGCACCAACAAGGCGGAGGTGGAAAGCTCTGACGCACACATATAAGACAGAGAGAGAGAAAGAAAGGGACAGAGGGACAGAACAAAAGATAAAAAGAAAAAAAGTTTGAAAATTAATCTGATTTTCTATCATGCGCTCAATGATTTTACCTTGAATTGTGTGCCGAATTTTTCATTTTTATGCATTTTTTTAATTCCCTAATTCCTGTTTTTAGTACAAGAATATCAATAAAACCAATGAACACAGTTTCTTCTCACCCCCTTTTTGCATTGCAGTATGCAACGCTGGGCTTTGCGGTGGAGAGGGGGGGGGGGGGTTGTTACGATACAAAATCCATGAATGAACAGAATCGCACAAAACACATGTGTTTAGCTTTATTCTTATGATATCCAAACATCTTAGTATGAAAAGTTCATGCTAGGCGGGTCAATATATGGAAAAAAAGTACTCTAACCCCTAAAACTTGCAACAAATGGTCTTTACACGGTTTTCAGTAGTATTTGACAAATGGAATAACATACTAAAAGTCTAAGAAAAATCGGACCTTCGGAAATTGATTTTTTTCATAATGGCCTCAAAGATGCCCGCCTGTACCTAAAAATAGCCATAAATCATAAAATATCCAGCCTAGAGATGTAATTTTGGTGTCTATACCTAGGTTTTGGGGTTTAAGCAATCTAATCAGACCACTGAAAGTGTGTTGTGGTGATTGATTACCTTGGAAACCCAAGATGGCGTCCAAAATAGCCGCCAATTTCCTCAAAATGACCGGAAGTGGGTTACTATCTGCCTTATGGGGTGTTGCAAGAAAGTTGCGATTGATTGCAATTTGCAACTGATCGGTATTGACCAATCAAAATCATTGTTGCAAGCGCATCTTCTTGAATGGGCAGACCATTCAGAATGGTTGTTCTAATTTGCTTTACAATTTGCAATCGATTGCAACTTTCTTGCAACACCCCATTAGATATGTAATTATCAAGTTTAAAGTGTATTTTAGGTTTCAGGATATTCATTGAAACGTGTTCAAATTCAATGCAATTCAAGTAAATTGTATTTTTCATTTCATCAGAATCTATAATACTAAACATAATTAAAAAAAAGAAAATTATATCTAAACTACAACTTCAGTAATTGTATGTATTAATATAAACTACTGATTAAGGATATTCACCAACAGAAACATGACGTAGGACAATTAACAATGAGATCAGAATGCAACAGGATAGGAAAGGACGGGATAGGACTGGACAGGACAGGACAATACAATTAAAAGAGGGAGAGCTGCATAGTAAAGAAAGTAATGAAGCGTATAGGAGAGAGAGACAGTGATTTAAAATG
This sequence comes from Heliocidaris erythrogramma, assembly GCA_025617745.1. Classification (NCBI taxonomy): domain Eukaryota; kingdom Metazoa; phylum Echinodermata; class Echinoidea; order Camarodonta; family Echinometridae; genus Heliocidaris; species Heliocidaris erythrogramma. The sequence goes on from CM046863.1 coordinate 5,840,619, forward strand.
AATATTAATTAAAGATAAGCGCACATATTGTGAGATTAATGAAAAAGGGACGACCTCTAATACAAGCATTAGCTTTATATTCACGACAATACCTAAAATGGCTGCCATGTTGTCACCCAAGATAGCCACCGGCACCTGGAAATAGCCTTAACTCATGAAATAGCCATCTAGAGATGTACTGTTTGTGTCTGTACCGAGGTTTTAAGAGTTGAGAAATCGATTCAGACCACTTAAAATGTATAATGACTATCAGGATACCTGGAAATCCAATATGGCTTCCAAAATGGCTGCCACTTCCCTCAAAATAACAGGATGTAAGTTTTATTTACCTTAAGAGGTGTAATGTTTAAGTGTCCAAGTGCATTTTAGGTTTCAGGATATTCAATGATGCATCTTTAAGATCCAAAGTATTAAAAAAGCCTTATTTTAAGACAATACTTCAAATGTCTACCATTTTGTCATCCAAGAGGGCTACCAACATCTTAAAATAGCCCTAAAATCCTAAAGGTATTTTATTGGTGTCTATACCAAGCTATTGATGGTCGACAAATCAATTCAGACCACCAGTAATGTTGATCAAGAAAAGCCTAGAAATGCAAGGTGGCGTCAAATATTGACACCAATGTCCGAATATGACCGGAAGTATATAATATAGATGCAATTAATAATTTCAAAAGAATATTTCAGGGATCAGGATATTCAATGATAAAAAAGCATAATCAAATATTAAAGTACATGTAGCCTAGCCTTATTATATAAGGGACTGTCCTGAATATATATATATATATATATAACTCATTTAATCTTTTGGGGTACTTAAATAAACCTAAAACGCACTTTTAAACTTCATAATTTTATCTCTTAGGTGAATAGTAACAGACTTCAGGTCATTTTGAGGAAATGGGCTGCCATTTTAAGTGCCATCTTATCTTTGATTTCCATCTTATTATTATTTGAGTAAGGCAAAAATTCTTTGTTATTGAAAAACTTTTTGGCGCTTGCATACATAATGGATTCAAAAATAGGAACATCATTGTTGTTATATGTACACCCATCTAAATGTCTTCCTTTCTTTTTAATCCGGAAAAAAGGTTTGCGGTACAACCATGTGAGTTGGAATAACTCCTTTTATATCGTTTACAATTTCGAAAAAGAATGATTGACATTTTTATAACACACATTTTTGTGAGCGAGTCTGAGAGCTACTATCACTGCGGGTTGCATGCAAGATGCCCTACAGCATTTGAAAGTAATCATAAATCATTAATCAATAATCTGCCTTAATAACATTGTTGTATACATCTCCTGTTAAGAGGACGGAGGGATATAAAATCCAAATAGACCAGTTTAAAAGTCATTTTGCGGACATGAACCATACATATCAAATAGTGTGTCAAAATGACAGCAGTATAAGTAAATTATTATTAAAAATAAAAATGCCCTTTGTTAGTTGTAAAATATTGGTATACATGTAAAAATTATTTATAACCTTATAATTCCAGATGGAATCCATGATTATCTCATTCAAAGTGGCCTCCTTATGCTAAGATGGTTGGAAGTGAACACTGCACTGCAAGAAATTTAGAAGGGGGGGGGGGGGGGGGGAGCTTTGGCCCTCTGGTTAACTATGTGATATACGGGTCGCATATTCCACGCCTGTTAACTGTCGAAAGACTGAATTGACTGGTGTGGTGAAACGTAAACATGACCCTATCCCTAACCCTTCTTCCAAAGAAGATAAAACATAAACATATGTAAGACCAGAGGATAGGACACATGACAGAGCAGCCGTAGGACTTACAAATGTCCGGCAGCAATTAAGATGTGTCCTTGAATAGGATGGTATAAAAGGTGCTTAAAAAATTCTACTTGGTCGTACTATAACTCTAATCTGCACCTCTATTTATATTGCAGAAGAGTTTTTATAACAATGTGACAATGAGTGAAAAACTATTCCACGGAAAAACAAATCCAATGGAATATCCAGCATAGTAGGGCTGATGCACTTCCTCCAACATTAATTATACAGACCGAGAAATAGAAACTTAAAGCTTAATGTACACTTTAGTCGCAGGAGTCTCTCAGATTACAGTATGTTGCTTTGAATATGCTGGTAGGCAAATGCCTTATGTATTGTGGAAGCGATTCCAGAATTTGCATCACTGCTGGAGAGTCTAGAACATTTACTCTTTAGTAGTTTGCAGATGAAACAACTTTGCTCGAGATATTATATATGATACTGTTGACACAATCAAACCGGGTATCCACATTAAAGGGAAAAATAAATTGAAACCATGTGATCTAATACTGTACGAAAGTATGACAATTTAGATCACGCTGATATAACTACTGGTATAATGGTACCTTTTGAATCATAATGGCACTTTATTAATCGCAAAGTTGATTTGTGGTATGGGCTGTAGAAGTACTGCATTAATACTACATGCATTATTATTGTTAATAATATTTATTATTAATCTGTACTGTAATATGTAAAAATCAAAATCACCGTGGATACTGGCTTGTATAAAGGGCCACAATAACAGGCTACTCAATGGCACTTTTTCATCTATCAATTAATATCTTTAACCCTTAAATATACTTTTACATTTAACCTTCTGAACAGTACATAATAGTCCAAATTCGGTTATATTAGGAAATTTGCGGCCATTTTGGATGTAATCTTGGATTTCTAGGTTTTTTAGTCAATATATGGATATCTCGACCAACCCCCCCCCCCCCCCCCCCCCCCAAACCTAGGTGTAGACACCTAGGTTCCAAAAGGCCTCGCGACTAAAGTCGCTCGATCGCGCGTTCACCAGGGCCGTGTTGATTCTTTTCGTCGCCGGCTAGTCTCATCTCAGGCACAGCATGACGAGGAAAATAGCCAAGTCACGAGGCCTTGTCAAAAGGCTAATGGGCAGTACAATAGGCCTTTGAAATTGCCCTTGAGTTTATTTTTCGAAATTATTTCTTACCGTGTGTTTATTGATTTATATCGCGATTTAAATCAGCGTAACCCGTTAACTACTGAATTCTCTCATTCACAGAGGCTTAATACATGGGCCACCGGTAGGCAACGTTAAAAAAAATCTTTGAATGGAAAATAAAGAATAACACTCAAATTTCAAAATATAGAAACAAAATGGCAGCCATCTTGAATGACAAAATGGTGGCCATTTTAGGTTCTTTTTGAAAGTATGGCTACTGTAACACTGTTTTTGTACTTCAACAACACGCTTTGATGAATATCTTCAAACCTACGATTCACTTTTACACTTATCATTACATATCTTAAGGTAAAGAATAAGTAATTTCTGATCATTTTTTAGGAAATTGGCGGCCATTTTGGAGGCCTTCTTAGATGTCCGGGTATCCTTATCTCAACAATACCTTTCAACTAGTCTGAATCAATATCTCGACTCCCATAACCTAGGTATAGGTACCAAAATTACATCTCTAGGATGACTATTCATGATTTTATGGCTAATTTAAAGTGCCGGCGGCTTCCTGGATGGCACAACAGCAGCCAGCGTAGGTATGATTCAGATTCAGATTCAGATTCAGAATTTTATTTCATTACACTTTCATTTTTCAAAGTACATGTATATAACAATATGTATTATGCAATCAACAATATTGGCAATACAACTTAGTGCAGAAACGTTTTTGATCATTACAAGCAAAATATTGAGTTGTAAGAAAAAAGTAACAGTAATGAGACTACATTAGATTAATTTTATGAAAATGATCATGAAAACAGAGACCAGTATAGAAGCACAGCTTGTAGAAGCGTTGGTCCCTGGCAAAAGATAAATCATGAATACAGCAAATAAAAAACTAATCTGGGCAACCATGCATAAAATACCCAATAAAAGGGGAAAAGAAGAAGACAGATACATGGCCATGGAAAGCAAACAAAATCATAAGCATAGCACACTTTCCATCGAAGAGAAAGCATTGAGAAATAATAAAGCTGGGAATAGTAACAATGGAAAGGAGTAAATTTTACAAAAGACAGAAGAAGGACAAAGTGACAGGGGGCGAGGAAGGGGGGGGGGGGGACGGGCAGGATCTGGAAGGTTTCATTTAATATATAGATTTTGCTACACAGGTAAACAAGAATCACCATTGAGGGATCAACGTTCATAAAAAGCAATAAGTGATTTTCTCAATTAACGTTTGAGTGTACTTAAAATTATACTGTCTCGTATATTTAAAGGGAGTGAATTCCAAAATTTAGGAACTGTATATGAAAAAGTATTCTGGGTTAATGCTGTACGAGTTCTTGGCAAGTGGTATAGATTGATTTGTCTGGTGGGGTAATGATGGATCTCATTATTTGCTGTAAATATATTATTGAAGACAGTTGGCAATTCATGATTATGATACTGAAACATAAGTACAACAAGATTGAGGCGGTAAATATCATAAATTTTTAGTACATAATTAGAGTGAAAAGACAATCAGTTTGGTGGCGATAATTAACATTACTTATAATTCGCATAGCTTTTTTCAGTAATAAAAAAAACTCTGTCTAACAGGCATGCCGCACTGTTTCCCCAGGCTAATATTCCATAATTAAGATATGGTAAAACTAGTGTGGAGTATAGTGATAGAAGTATGTTTGGCGGAAAAGACCATTTGGGTTGTTAATCATACCTATGTTTCTGGATATCAATTTACATACATTATCAATATGATGCTTCCATGATAGCTTATTATCTATTATAGTGCCTAGAAATTTTGTTTCGATCACCTTCTGTATTTGAATATTATCTATGATAATTGGATGAGGAAGTTCGTTAAAAGTATTACTAAATAACATGTAATTTGTTTTTTCTAGATTTAGTGATAACTTGTTAGCCTTAATCCATTTTGCAACTGAATCCAGTTCAGAATTAATCACATTACAAATAGTTTCTAGGCTTTTATGCGAGAAAAATAGATTAGTGTCATCTGCATACATGATAAAAGTCAATAAATTTGATGATCTATGAAAGTCATTTATATACAAGATAAAAGGTAAAGGTCCTAGAATAGAACGCTGTGGAGCACCACAATTAATATTTCTTAATTGTGACATGCAGTTCTAAATAGAGACATATTGCTGACGTTCGTATAAATAATTTCGAAACCAATCTGAAACAATGCCCCTTATGCCATAATGTGAAAGTTTGCTTAAGAGAATTTCATGATCTATAGTGTCGAATGCCTTAGAGAAATCTAAGAACATTCCTATTGTGTGGGTACCGTTATCAATAGAACTTGTAATATTATTGATTAGAGAGAGGAGAGCATGTGTTGTATTATGGTGTTTTCTAAATCCGAATTGAGATTCTTGTAAAATATCGTTATTATTCAAAAAAATCATTGTGCGAGTAAAAACTACTTTTTCAAGTATTTTGGAGAAAGTGGTTAACAAAGATATTGGCCTGTAATTTGATCGCGATAACGGATTACCCTTTTTAAAAATAGGGATTATTTTGACTAATTCCATTTTGTTTGGAAAAACACCTGTGCTCAGAGATAGATTACATATATAAGTGAATGGTTCAACAATACTTGCTATTATTTTCTTAATTATAAAATTATCCAGATCATCATGTCCACAACTGCGTTTACTTATAAAATTGTTCACAATGTCAAGGACTTCACCTTCATTTACAGGAGTAAAGAACATAGAATTAGGGTTAGGGTTTTGTAAGTAATCATAAAATTTTCTATCACAGTTTGGTATCTTACTTGCTAAATTTGGACCAATTTCAACAAAATAATCATTAAAGTGATCAACAATATCTTGTAACTCATCAATAGTTATTAGAAATAGTACTTTTCTTTTTCTGTTTATTCAGAAGTTCATTGATTAATTTCCATGTGTTTTAAGCATCTTTGTTACAGTTCATAAATTGACGTGAAAATATATCTTTTTTTCTCTACGTAGCAACCCTGTCAATGTATTTTTATTATTCAAATATTTCGATTTAGAACTTTCAGTGGGATTCGCTTTATATTTCAAATAAAGATTATTTTTCCTATTTATTGATCTTAATAAGCCCTGTGTTATCCATGGAGATTTTGGAATTCTTTTCCTATTTTGAAGATTGATTTTTCTCATAGGACAACATTCATTAAACAAGCTAGTTAATTTGGCCATAAATTCATCAAAACTATTATTTACATCAGTCATATCATAAATATCATTCCAATCTACTATGCTTAGTCTGTCTTTGAAAGTATTAATATTACCTTCAGACAACTTCCGTTTGTATATTATAGAAGGGCATTGTGTTTGCTGCAAGATTGGGAAATGTGCAAATATGGGGAAGTGACCTTGCATTCCGTTAAAGGGATACGCCACCGGGCGGCCGTGGGGAAAGTCAGGATTGCGTAAGCCCCATTCACTCGTACACAAAGTTTGTGCGTCGAACGCGTCCGTTGGACTAAGTGGGATTACATTTCGACTGCACGAAGCCGACCGAATCTCGCACGAGAGCTCGAGCTCAGCGAGCGTACATATTTGTGCGGCGACCAGTCTATCCGAGGTTTGCGCCCCGACATGATCAGGTAACGATCACGATGCCCTCTCGCGGCATTAAATCGTCCACAATCTGCGGTTGCGTATCCCTTTAAGTCTGATATTACAACGCCCGCTTGGGGAAAGGGATGCATGTTACTAAGTATATTGTCGATTAAGGTGGAAGATTGTTCTGCGATGCGAGTTGGTTTAGAAATAAGAGGTATAAATGAGGAAGTTAGAAACGTTCCATAGAATTCATGAACAAGAGCATCAGAATGGTAGTTCAATAAATTGATATTGAAGTCACCCATTAAAAAACAATCCTTGCCCCGCAGTATTGGGTTTCAGAGAATCATTGTGGCTAGATTTGGGAGGCCTATATATGACTCCAATAACGATATTTTTTTCTATTAACAAAATCAATTTCTATAAAAAGTGTTTTTGTATGGAATCATTCACATAATTCAATACAGGTCTATTATTATATTTATATTCTGAGGAAATATATAGCGCAACACCGCCCCCGATTTTATTGGTCCTATTATTCACTATTAAATCAAAACCCTGAATTGTGAACAAAGAATTAGGGGTATCTGAAAGCAATGTTGCTGATAGGCCAATTACAGAACATTTAAAACTAAGCCGTTCAAGAAGATTACGCAAACACTCAAAGTTTCTATTCATACTTCTAATATTAGCATGAAACAAAGAAAACTCAGCCGTATCCGTATTTAAAAAGTGTGAAGCAAATTGATTTTCAGAGTAATAAGAGGATGATTTGGCTTTATCATGTTCATTGTCATCAAAACATACATCAAAATCTTTGGCATTTGAATTTAGAGTAGTGATCATATCATTAACAAATTTAGTATCAGGACTGCGAGTTTGAGAGTCTAATAACGTTTGGAAGGCATCTAAGAATTCATTATTGGTTAAGTTATTACCGGGTATGTTATCATTATTACCGTTATTTAACATTATGTAAGACTATCATCCCCGTAAAGAGATTGATCTTAGGCCACCTGAGGGGAAGGGGGTAGGGGTAGGGTCTGGTAGGGAGGGATATTGTCACAACGTACATGGATACACCAGAAGCAGCTTTAATTGTGAATGTTGTGTATTTAACTTGTAGGGGGCATGATTCAGTAAGAAAGGGGCTTTCTTGGTTAATCTGGAAAAGTGGGTTGGGGTTCTGTATTCGTGCTTGACCTTATAGGGCAAATGAGCTATTTAACAATAGTTCCAAAATATATGGATTGTTGCTGATAATAAAATAAGTAAGCATCAGAAAATGTATGTGTGCATATAGAACATAAAGGGTATTCAAGTACAATAATGGAATACTGACAATAAACAAGCAAACACCGATAAGCGTATTTGTGCGCATAAAGCATTGAGTGTATTCAAGAGGGTATTCAAAAGGGTTTAAGAGGGAAAGGAATTTGGTACTTTCAAGTAACAATATAATATATATATGAATATAAAGCTAATTCAATCCTTTGGTAACTTTAATGCACTGTAAGTGTCAGTGAATATCCTGAAACCTAAAATGCACCTGCTAATTATACATTCAAGGCAAAATAATAGTAATTCACTTCCGGTCATTTTGAGGAAATTGGAGGCTATTTTGGACGCCACCATGGTTTCCAAAGGTAACTAACCACCACAACACATTTTAAGTGTTCTAATTGGATTTCTCGACCTCCAAAACCTAGGTATAAACACCAAAATTACATCTCTAGGATGGACATTTCATGATTTAGGGCTATTTTATTGTACTGGTGGCCATCTTGGACGCCATTTTGAAAATAACCCCTTTCAGAATGTCCGATTTTCTTAGACTTTTGGAATGTTATTCCTGAAGTCAAATACTATTCAAAACCGTTAAAAACCTATTTTTGCAATATTTTAGGGCTCAAACCCTATTTGATTACCAACGTGCGTGTGTGTGTATGTGTGTGTTTCAAAGTAGAACGCCAATGTCAATGCATTGGCGTTTTAAGCCAGTGACCCGGGTTCGATTCTCGGCGGAGACATTTTTTATCCTTTCATTTTCATTTCTCAAAATAGTATAATTTCCCCGAGAGTTGGCAAGGGTGTTGTATATGTTATTTCCTTTCACTTGTATAAATTGTTCTAACATACATGCATCTCAAAGTATACGTTTGGATCCAGCTGAGGCTTGTCTTTGTTAGAAACTCACCTGCCCCCACAAAGGAATTAATTGATAAGGTTGAAGATTTGTCAATCTGTCGGTCAATTGAATCTGGTGTCGGTGAAATCACTGGCCCGTCTCCATGGTCTAGTGGTTAAGGCATTGGCGTACTAAGCCAACGACCTGGGTTCGATTCCCGGTGAAGATATTCTTTTCAACCTTTGCAGCTCTGGGGAAATTTGACTTAAGCTACGCAACCATTTTCTCTCATTTTCAACCAACCATTATGTAGGGCCTACAAGTGTAAGGAAATAACAGATACAACAGACAACAGTTTTGGCAACTGTCGTGGAAATTAAACAATTATTGTGAGAAATGAAAATGAGAGAATAATGCTTGCATAGCTTAAACCAAAGTTCCTCAAAGATGTCCTCCCTTTTGACATTTTTGCAAAGGTTGACAAAATGTCTCCGCCGGGACTCCCACCAATGTCACTGCTTTTTGTCAAAATGGAAAATGGGCATTTATAAGAAAGGAAAATTGTCACTTATTCAGAAGGAAAGAAGGGGCGCTCATCGGATTTGAAAAGGGCACTTAAAAAGTGGCAAAAGGGGGACTTATCAGAAGTAAATAGAAGCACTCATCATATTTTAACAGGAGAACTTGATAGGATGGGGAAAGGGTGTTCTTATGGAAAGAAAAAAGGACACATATCAGAGGGGGAAAAGAGCGCTTTATGGGTGCTTGAAAATTGGGGGGAGGTGCTGTGCCCCCCCCCCCCCCCCGGGCCGCCTCTGGGAAAAAGGGGATGTTTGTATCAGTACATATTGTTAGGCTGTCCTATGTTTCATCATTTCCTACCCGTGGTTGTCGGTCTCATGAGATTATCCCAGCATATTGTTCTATAATAGGTAATGAGCAGTGACAAAATGTAATAAACGAAGCTATATTTGAGAAGTCGCAATGGTTTTGGGGTACAATTCAATTAGACGAGATCTTCTCCAAAACTAGTGACTTTTTACATTTATTAACGCGATATGTATCATATACGTATTGTTTTCCAGTGTATTCCAGTTCCTAGTTCTTTTTTTTTTTTTTTTTTTTTTCAACATTGAAAATAATGTTGGATTTTACATCATTGATGTGTGACCTCCAAATTCACAATATAGTTCAGGTATAAATCAATAGATGATTCTACAAAGAGAATGCATATTCACTCATAATCATGGTATTGAAGAACTGCTGTTTGAAGTAACAAAGAAATTTGATGTTTAAAAACTACACGCAAAATATATCTGTGTAGGAGGAGTACTTCTAAAAAGAAATGTCACTTCCTGGTTCGCTTACTTTCAACATTGAAGTGTTAGTAATATTAAAAGAAGAATACAATGAAGCCATATCAGTGGGAGGAGGGGGGTTCCGGGGGTCCAGCTTCCCTCCATAATTCTCTGACAAAGCAAAAAAAATAACAAATAATTCTAAAATGGGGCACAATCGACAAAAGGGAGGATCATTTATGGCCAAAATGCATATTTTTCGTCCAAAGGGGGGGGGGGGGGTTGGGGGGGGGGAGGGGGTCGCGGGCCGGAAGTGCCCCCCCCCCCTCCGGATCCGCCACTGATACGAATAATGCAGAAAGATCATGTTCATTGTCAATGGACGCTTGTATTGAATATGTCTAGACTGCATGTTTCATTACATCCATTCATTATCAATAGAACACTATTCAATACCAGGATCATCTGATCATGAGTCACGATACACTGTCCTTTTAAAAACGTCGTTTGATTATTCCTGACATACCGTGAATTTCGAGGTCTCACACCAACAGTGCAAAATCCAACATTTCAATGTTGTTGAAAATAAAAAGAACCAGAAACATTATATTTCTTTTTCGAATTCCCCCTCCCACACAGATATGGAGGTGTCGTGGTATAGTGGTTCATTCACTTGACTCTCAATCAAAAGGTTGAGGGTTCGAATCCCAGTCCGGCACTAACGTCCTTTGGCAAGACATTAATCCACAATTGCCACTCTCCACCCAGGTGTAAATGGGTACCCGATATGCTTGAGCGCTACATATTTGGCTGCTAATATAAGCTATGACCGGGGTAATAATGAAGCGCCAGGAGCGTCACAACGTGACGGACATGAGCGCTATACAGGAAGCCACCATTATTATTATTATTTTATTTCATTGTATTCTTTTTTTTAATATTACTAACACTGCAATGTTGAAAGCAAGCGAACCAGGCAGTGGCATTTCGTTTTCGAAGTAATCATCCCACACAGATATTATGTACTTTATGTTCTTTATTTCTTTTCGTTACGAAGCTGGTTTAAGCCATCGCTGTTTAATCTATTGAAAGTAGAGAGGGAATAGAAAAGAGTTGGCTTTCAAAACAGAAGTAAGAAGAATTGGAAGTTTATAGAAGTGTGTGATTTAGAAGGGGAGAGGATCGTCAACTAGAGCGGAGTGATAAGATGACTTCCGAACAACGACACTGTTTTACACGATAATAATAAGGGGTAAATTATGTAACCCTTTTAAAAGCCGAAAAGAAAAGATATTGGCCTTTTAACCAGAAAGAAAAATACCTGTGTAGAGATTATGAAACAAGCGCGTGATTTAGGACAAAGAGAGAGAGAGAGAGAGAGAGGGGGGGGGGATCAATAATCGTCTCTTGCTGAAGGTGACTTAATCCTTGTTCTTTGAAAGGGACGAATTCTCTACCTCTTTATAACATGGTGAAAAGAAAAGAAATTAGCTATTAGACACCAGTAGATTGTATACATTTTTTTTTCGAGTAAACTAGAGCGGAGAGAAACGATGACTTTTAAAGCTAAGACGCAGTTTATCTTCATCATGTTCATACCGCCAGTTAACGGCCGATTCTCTTATTCTTTTAAAAAGCCGAACAGAAAAGAACAAAACAGAATTAAGATGAAATTATGATACATGTGAAAGATTGAGAAGGAGAGAGAGAATTGTCTGGGTGTCAATTTTATAAAAAACAGTTGTCATTATTATTTATTATTTTAAGCTCCAGTTAACTAAAGCGGCGCTAAGAAGCAGTTTATCTTCATCCCGCTGTTGAACATGACGATAATAAGCGGCCAATTATGTAACTCTTTTTAACAGCCGAAAAAAAAAATCATTATTTTTTTAACTAGAATGAAAAGGCCCTTGGTTGTAATAATGAACCAAGTACCTGATTTGTTTTAAGCTTGAGTTATCAAGAACGGAAACGATGACTTTCAAGCTATAAGACACAGTTTATCTTCATCATGTTCATACCGCCAGTCAACATGATAATTGAAAATTAGCGGCAAATTCTCTTATTCATTTAAAAAGCCGAACAGAAAAGAAAGAGTTAGCATTCAAAGCAGAATTAAGAAGAACTGTCGAAATTATGATACAGGTGAAAGATTTAGCAGGAGAGAGAGAATTTTCTGGGCGTTAATTTTTACAAAAAGTTGTTGTCATTATTATTTTTTGAAGCTCTATTAACTATAGAGCGGCGCTATAAGAAGAAGTTTATCAATAATCAATAATCGTCTCTTGCTGAAGGTGACTTAATCCTTGTTCTTTGAAAGGGACGAATTCTCTACCTCTTTATAACATGGTGAAAAGAAATTAGCTATTAGACACCAGTAGATTGTATTCCTTTTTTTTTCGAGTAAACTAGAGCGGAGAGAAACGATGACTTTTAAGCTAAGACGCCGTTTATCTCCATCACGTTCATACCGCCAGTTAACGGCCGATTCTCTTATTCTTTTAAAAAGCCGAACAGAAAAGAACAAAACAGAATTAAGATGAAATTATGATACATGTGAAAGATTGAGAAGGAGAGCGAGAACTGCCTGGGTGTTAATTTTTACAATAATCAGTAAGTTGTCATTATTTTTTTTAAAGGTAACTAGAGCGGCGCTTAGAAAAGGTTTATCTCTATCCCGCTGTTGAACATGACGATAAAAAGCGGCCAATTCTATAACTCTTTTTAACAGCCGAAAATAAAAGATTTTTTTTTTTTTAAAGCCCCAGTCCCATATAGGCCCCGGATAACCCCGGATTAGTCCGTAGCGATCCGGGGTCCGATCCGTTACTTGGCCGGAATGGTCCGGAATGGTCCTTGTATGTCCGGGATGATCCTTGGGCATCCGCCAACGTCCTGGGGGTAGTCCCGGAAGTTTCTGACTGTCAAAAACTTCCGGGATGATCCGTGACGAGCGTTCATCCGTAGTCATCCTGGACAAAACCGGGACACATCCTGGAATCCGCCGGGTAGGTCCGTATCGGTCCTGGAAGGTCCGTGAAGCCGCCTGCATGGTCCTGGACGATCCTAGACAGTCCGGGAAGGAAAAATACATGCCGGATCATCCCGTTTGACATACGGACTGTTACGGAATGTTCAGGACCATGCCGGCGGCTTCACGGACCTTCCAGGACCGATACGGATTCTAAATGAATTTCATGTTTTACAGGCCGGAAAAGTCACGGATTGACCCGGACGACCACGGTTGACTTACGGACAATTCAGGAATAGTTACGGATCATCCCGGATCATCACGGATCATCACGGATAAACCAGGATCATCACGGATAAGCCACGGATGACGACTTGTCCGTCGACAAGTCCCGGACAAACACGGCATACATACGGCATACATACGGATGACTTACGGACGTTAACGGAGACTCCCGGATCATACAGGACAAAGCAAGACCCCTATAAAAACCCATGCATTTTCAGAGATTTTCAAACCACTCTCTCGATGCTCCACTCGTACAGACGTCTTCATCAACATGGCAGAGGCTCCAACAACAAAAGACAAACTCTTACTGATGAACTATCAGCTGGAACTCGACCGTCAGCAACGTACGAATGCAGTACTGCTGTCCAAATTGAAAGTAGAGAGAGTGAATATATATTTGTAGATCGGTCCGGGAAGATCCGGGGCTGTCCGGGACCATCCGGGACTATCCGTAACTCTGCCTGGATGGTCCTGGACTCTGCCGGGATGAACCGGGATGATCCGGGCCTGTCCGGGACGGTCCGGGGTCACATCCGGGGTGGTCCTGGACTCTGCCGGGATGATCCTGGACTCTGCCTGGAAGGTCCGTTACTCTACCGGGACTATCCGGGCCGGTATGCAACTGAGAGGAAATCTTGCATTTTTTCGTGGTCCGGGATGAAAATCATCCCGGATTAGGTCCCGGCAGTCCGTGATAGATCCGGTGCTTCAGATCCGGGGTGTCCCCATATGGGACTGTAGCTTAAACTAGAATGAAATGGCCCTTGGTTGCGATAATGACACAAGTACCTGATTTGTTTTAGGCTTGATTTAACTGAGCGGAGAGAAACGATGGCTTTCAAGCTATAAGACGCAGTTTATCTTCATCATGTTCAATACCGCCAGTCAACATGATGATAGTTAGCGGCCAATTCTCGTATTCGTTTAAAAAGCCGAACAGGCGAGAAATAGTTAGCTTTCAAAATAGAATTAAGAAGAACTGTCGAAATTATGATACAGGTGAAAGATTTAGAAGGAGAGAGAGAATTGTCTGGGCTTTAATTTTTACAAAAAGTAGTTGTCATTATTATTTTTTGAAGCTCTATTAACTATAGAGCGGCGCTATAAGAAGCAGTTTATCTTTATCCCGCCGTTGAACATGAGGATTGAAGATTAAAGAAATGTAGCTTTTTAACCATACAGAAAAGCACCTGTGTGGAGATTATGAAACACGAGGGCATGCAGGATGTGACTTAATTCTTGTTCTTTGAAAGGGGCAAATTCTTTACCTCTTTGAAATGTCGAAAAGAAACGAAAGGCGCTTTTAGAAACATTTTTTAAACGTAGAACTAGAGCAGGATAAAATGTCTTTATTATGAACATGGTTTATTCCATCGTTGTTTAATCTGATAATAACTAAAGAGCGAACAGAAAAAGAGAGTTAGCTTTCAAAAGAAAGACAACTGTCGAGATTATGAAACAGGTGCGTGATGTAGGAGGAGAGAGAGAAAGTCAATAATCGTGTGTTGATTCTTCAGGTTCAGAAAGCAGCGATTTCTATTGCTCTTTTGCAAGACGAAAAGTAATACAAATAAGCTTTATAATTATTCAGACATCAACGATCACTGTCAATATCATTGTTGGTAAAGACTCGTCTATTCAGTAATTTTGCCATAATTGAATGATTTTGCGACAATCGAATCCAAGCTTTAAAAAGAAAGCAAATAACGTTGAAAGAAATCAAGTTTCCATGATTGATTTAGAAAAAAATATAAGGAAATATATTTCCCCGCACAAAATGACAGAGGTATAATCCTTTTGACTATAGCTAGGTTAATCAACCCCTTCAAAAAAGCATACCGGCATAGGAAAGGCTCAACGAAAAAAGCACGAAGTTGATCAATGCGGGAAGCTTTTTCAGTGCCGTAAAACTACTTGATTTGCTACCCCTTAAAGCGTTAAAATTCATGGCTTAAATGAATTAAAATTCATGTTTTCATTAGAAGATATCCTAAAGAAGCATATGGACTAGTTTATATTAGAATTAATAAAGTGTTTTATCCAAATCTAGTTGACATTACAAACGGAATATGCTGCATGTCAGCAAAACGGAAGTCAAATTTTGGAAGCGTTTTTCTCGAAGATATACTTTTTCACAGTCCTACTTTACTCAAGTTTCAAAAGCTATTATATCCACTAATACTCACTCTCTAGAGTTGAACTATATACCAAATAAAAGCTTATGAAACGGAGAATAATAATCAATAATAAAATGAAATTTCAAAAAATGCGACTTCTGTCTCATTCTGACGTGATGGGTCACAATTATTTTTGTTGCAAATTCTTTTACAGCGAACGTCCAATGAACAAAGCCACGCGTCGCTAGGGGCGGGGCCTAGCGGATGGCTTTCTTTTCGCTTTGACATGCGCCAACTGTCCGAAAAAATAACAGAGTTGAACTATGTACCAAATAAAAGCTTATGAAACGGAGAATAATAATCAATAATAAAATGAAATTTCAAAAAATGCGACTTCTGTCTCATTTTGACGTGATGGGTCACAATTATTCTTGTTGCAAATTCTTTTACAGCGAACGTCCAATGAACAAAGCCACGCGTCGCTAGGGGCGGGGCCTAGCGGATGGCTTTCTTTTCGCTTTGACATGCGCCAACTGTCCGAAAAAATAAAAGAGTTGACCGAAAAAACACTCGTAGAAAAAAAATGCTTTTTCTACCCTTTCCCGTTATATTTAGGACTCAATGTTTTTTTACAGAGCATTCATGAAACATTGAAGCTTCAAATCAGCGAAGAAAAAAAAAATTACGAAATTTGAATTTTTTTAAAGATTTGCCCAATTTTCTCAAGTTCTAGCCCAGCGACTTCTGTCTCATTTTGTCGTGACAGGTCATATATATCCTATTCTTCTTTGATATGGCGAAACTGTGAGAAAAAATTATTAACTCAAGTTTATGTTTTGCAGAAAAGAACATTACGAACAATAACAAATTCTCACCCAAGATATTACGGGCATGACACCTCTCCAATATGCATCGTATAATGGTCATCTCGATGTAGTAGATTTTCTTGTGCGTAAAGGAGCAGATTTAGAGAAGGTTGATCAGGATGGTTGCACATCTCTTCACAGGGCATCCTTTAATGGTCATCTTGACGTTGTACAGTATATCGTCAGTAAAGGAGGAGACTTTCATAAGGGTGACAAGACTGGTAGCACACCTCTTCACAAGGCATCATTTAATGGTCATCTTGATATAGTAGGTTTTCTCGTGAGTAAAGGAGCAGATCTGGAGAAGGTTGATAATGACGGTAACACATCACTTAACAATGCATCCTTTAATGGTCATCTTGACATTGTACAGTATATCGTCAAATGCAAATGACTTGTATATCCCCATGTTAAAAAAAAATTCACGTAAAACTGTCAAATACTCTGGTGTAACATTGTGGAATGCCACACCGACTGAAATCAAAAAGTGCCCATCTCTTGCCTCTTTTGAACGAAAATATAGTCATTATCTCATGAATGAACTTTCAACTTAATCTTATTTAACCTGCATCAATACCCAATCCCACTTATTACCCATTTATTTCTCTTCCTTTCTTTAATTATAATTTAATTACTGTGGTTTTTAGGAGCCCAGCCTTTGAAAGGCCAATGCCCTCTGCTGGCTCACTTGAATTCTTGTATTATATTTACGCATTTTATATATATGCATGACTTTTATGTAACTGAATGTATAAATTGTTAATGTGTAAATGAGAATTTGAAGATAAATGAATGCATGAATGTATTAACCGTTCATGTATAGCACATGCGCTTCCAAAGCGTTAGGATATGTTATTACCCCGACTTTAGCTCCGGCAGCCGTAATCAGCGCACAGTCCATATCAAGGAATAAAGCCTGATTTGATTTGATTTTATTTTATTCGTCAGGTATATTGCAATACAAACACATCGAGGTACCATGACAGGATTGCCCATGAAAGCCGAAATGGCTTATTTCCAATGGGGTCCTTACCTAAATATATGATTAAAAAATACACTAAGAAAACACATTACTACGGCTACAAGACTATCGTACAAGTACGACAAGTAATAAGAATATACTAAAGTAGGAAAATAAAACATAAAATTTTTATAAAGTAGGCGAAGATTACATAAATGTGAAAACAAGACTAACTCAACGGAAAAAAACTATATACAGAAAATCATAATGAAACTATCGATAATAAACGTTGGTTACATAAGTCATATAATATAGGAAAAAAACCTCTGAGCTACAAAAAAGAGAGGAGAAATACAGTTATGGAGTAGACACATTTTTCAGATGATGCTTCAATACCCTTTTAAAATGTAAACAATTCTTAACTGACTTAACATGATTTGGGAGGGAATTCCAGAAAAGAATACTGTAGCTGCAGGCAATCACAAACAAAGTCGACAAGGCTTTCACGGGAGTGTTTCTTTATTTCCTTGTATAAGGCTACCTTTACTTTCTGTTGATGTAGCTTCATTTCCATTTACTCCGTGAAAACTGTAACAAACAAATGACATACAAAAGGAAGGACATTACTTCAAAGCCTCAACCACTAAAGTCACAATATATCAATCTATAAATGTCATAATTATATCAGTTACTTGTACATATTCAATTCGTAATTGTCTTAGTAGCAATCAAATTTTGGGCGTGACCCGTAGGCATTCTACAAGAAATAACTCTTCACTTATAACCAGTCTTCACACTTCTTTGTATAACTTATATAACGAATAGTGCGTATTTGCCTTTCCCAAACACCTCCCATATGACTCGCTGATGGGACATTGAAATTGAAGTGAATATAGTCGCAGTCTTTCTTTAGCAGAAATTCCTTTATCTCATCATGACGTGTATTACTTCCCTTTCGTAGCTCAGCTTCAGCTCCGATGAAGTTAGTACCCCTATCTGAACGAAGCTGACGCACAGGACCTCTAATAGATAGAAACCGTCGAAGCGCGTTGATGAAAGAGTCAGTTGTCATCGAATTGAGGGTCTCAATGTGTACAGCTCTAGATGCCATACAACTAAAAAGTAGGCCATATCTTTTCAGTTCCCTTCGACCTTCCTTTATCACCCATGGGCCAAACACGTCCATACAGCTGTACGTGAAGGGTGGTGTAGGCTCAACCCTGTCCTTTGGCAGGTCTGACATCTTCTGCCACTGAGATTCTCCACGTAGCCTACGGCATGTGACGCACTTACTTATGAATCTGGAAACCATCGAGCTACCAGACAAGATCCAGAAACCACTTGACCTCAACTGGTTGATGGTCATACCACGTCCTTGATGAGCTGTCTGAGTATGGCAATGCTGTATTATCAGCTCTGTAATGTGGTAGCCTTGGGGTAGAATAGCTGGATGCTTGCTCTCATAGGTACCTTCAGCACAACGTAGACGTCCGCCAACTCTTAGTATCCCATCTGCATCGATGAAGGGGTCGAGACGATGAAAGCGACTATACCCTTGTTGCTTACGTCTGTGTCTCTTGTTTGCATTCATGTCACTACTCTTAGCTGTCTGATTCTGTATAGCCTTGAGCTCATCACTAAATGCATCTCTTTGTACAGCCTTCAAGATTTCTAGTTGGGCTTGGTCTAGTTCCTTCGTAGTACTTCAGTCTCATGCAGTTTGCCACTGCCCTCTTAGCTCTGTGCCAAGAAGAGAATCTGTCTAAACGATCGGTCTCAAAGGTAGAAGGCTTAGAGTGTCCTTGTATGACGTTTGCATGAGCCTTCTTTACTTCTGGATCATCTGGTTCAACATCAAACTTATCCCCTTCAATGAACTCATCTCCATTGCTCTCCCTCAGGAACTCTGGACCAGTAAACCAGGAAGATGACATGAGTTGGTTAACTGTAGCTCCACGAGATGCAAGGTCAGCTGGGTTGTCACGTGTACCCACGTGTCTCCATTGCGTAAGGGAAGAGTGTTGCCTGATCTGATGCACACGGTTGGCAACAAAAACATGAAATCGCTTTGAGTCGTTGTTAATGTAACCGATCACCACATTACTGTCCGTCCAATAAAACTCTTCAGTGTCTGCGGGCACGAGCTCTCTCCGTAGAAATGCACTGACTTTAACTGAGATTACAGCAGCTGTCAACTCCAGACGTGGTACTGTGATAGGTTTGAGAGGAACAACTGTGGCCTTACCCATCAGCAATGTACAGTGCACTTTCCCTTCATCATCAGTCAGTCTTAGATATGTGCACTCGCCATAACCAGAAGTACTTGCATCAGAGAAATGATGAAGCTGCATTGACCTTACTTCTCCGAATTCTGCAGGCTTGTAGCATCTTTGAATGGAGAGAGAGTCAAGGTTGAGTAAATCAATTCTCCACTTTTCCCATCTGCTTCTCAGTTCTTCAGGCAGTTGCTCATTCCAGTCCACTGCTTTCTTGCATAGTTCTTGCAAGATCTGTTTACCTCGTAGTATGACCCAGTGGATCGTAGATTGACATTACTGTGGCTAGCAATCCTCTTCTTGTCAGGGGTTTATCATGTAGAGTTAGCCTGAACTTAAGTTTGTCGGACTCTACACACCATAGAACCCCCAGAGCCTTTTCTATGGTTGAATCAGTACCAAGTAGATCTGTCTTAGACACCCCTCTAGCTCTATCTGGCTCTGGAACAGATTCCACCACCTCTCTATCGTTGGAGATAAACTTGTGAAGATGTAATCCACCCTTTTTGCACAGTTGCCTGGTTCTTGAGGCGAGGTCGATAGCTTCCTTCGCAGAAGGAACCGACTGTAATCCGTCATCTACATAGTAATCGTGATGAACGAAGTCCTTCACATCATTTCCATATTGAGCTGCATAATCTGTAGCAATCTGCTTCAAGCAGAAATTGGAGTATCCTGGTGAAGAAGATGCCCCAAAGAGATGGACAGTCATACGAAGCTCGACAGGGTCTTGGTGAATATCTCCGCCCTTCCACCAAAGGTACCTCAAGAAGTCACGGTGGTCTTCCCTCACTTTGAATTGGTGGAACATTTCTCTAATGTCACAGCTGAATGCAACCTTATCCTTTCTAAATCTGCAAAGAACGCCTACAAGAGTATTTGTCAGATCCGGTCCGCTCAGCAGATGATCGTTAAGGGATTCCCCTTTATACTGAGCACTGCAGTCAAACACAACTCGAAGTTTGTTGGGTTGTATTACTCCGTGATGAGGGATGTACCAGACCGGACTGTTCTTCTTCTTTGGAGCTGGTTCAGCATATCCTTTATCCATGAGTGCTTCCATCTTCTTGGTATATGCAACATGGTACTCTGGGTCCTTCTCAAACTTTCGTCTAAGGTTTTCCAGTCTTCGCTCCGCCATGTACCTGTTGTTAGGGAGATCAGGATTGCTTTCCTTGAAAGGTAGTGGAGTTTCATAATGACCATCTTCCAAGATGCGAACATTTTCAGTCATGATATTCAAGAATCGAATATCATTTTGGGAGAATGTTTCATTGGTTCCCTGCAGATCAGAGAAGTCAGCCTCCATCATCCTCAACACTGTCAAAGGACTGATCAGGTCTTCCTTTATCTTGACATTATGTGAAAACGTCACATTCTTCATTGAATTGCTGCCTTCAACAAGCTCAGTTGGTATTTCACGAGTAATTAATCGGTGACTGAACCCAATTCTGTCATCCTGGCTGACTTCTAAGTGCTGGCTTACTATGCCCACGAGACTCCAGCCTAAGTCGGTCTTCATACCGAAGGGTCCGCTGCCATGTGGAGAAGGGATTATGCAGCGAGGAGTCAGAGCGGAAGCACAGTCGTATCCGATCAATAGTCCCACCTCACAGTCTTGTAGTGGTAACAATTCCTCAGCGATGTCAGCAAGATGGGGAAAGGACATGGCCACTTCTGGTACTGGAATGTGCTCCCTGTTTGCAGGCATTATATCTCTTGTATATACTGCAGGGAGATCAATCGTCTTCATGCTGTTGTGAGCACGAACTCTCAGTCCTTGAATCTTCTCGCTAGGGATCCTCTCATCCTTCTTAGACATAGTAGAAAGAAGAAGATTAACCCTTGAACCCTGTAGGTTCATAGCATCCTTAGTAGATTCCAACAAGAAACTAGTGTCTGACTGGGTATCTAACAATGCATATATCAATTTCTCATCTAATCTGCCTTTCTGTGATATCCAGACTGGAACAACGGCTGAACACCTCACTTCATGTCTGTTCAAGTTCGTATGATTTACTGTCGTATGAGAACTTGATGATAGTCGTTCAGGTACCTTAGGAGTTTCATGATCAGGCGACTGTAATTCCTTATTCACCTCATCTCTCTCTTGTTGACTACTCCTATTCCAGTCCTCATGAAGGGCAGTAGGATGTCTTCTTTTGCAGACACTGCATGTGTTTCTCCTTCTACATTCCTTTGAATTGTGTCCTCGTATTAGACAAGCAAAACACAGTCCCTTTTCTCTGACAAATTTCTTTCTATCTTTCAAGGTCATTGATAGAAATTTCTTGCAAATTCCTAGATGGTGGGTTTCCTTACAGAGCAGGCAGCTATGCTCCTGCTTCCTTCCCTTTCCGGAAGGTGGAGTAGGCTGATTCGTTGAGGCATACATCGATATTGCCCCCGAGTTTGGTCGCTTCTTTTCGGTCTTCAGTCCCCTTACACTATTTAGAGAGGTGACGGGGTCACAGGCAATGTTGGCCTCCTCTTCAATGAAACCACTGAACTCATGAAATGACGGGAAAGTTCCACAAGCTTCTTTCCAATTAGCAACCTTCCTACTCCAACTCACTACCAAATAATCTGGAAGTTTGGCCAGAATCTTTCTATTTTCTCTCTCGTCGTTTAATTGAGCCAGGTTGCCGATGATTGACATAGCTGTGCAACACTGTTTTAGAAAGTCTGATAGCATTCGAAGGCCTTGACCATCTCTGTTGCTGATTCTCGGCCAAGAATCTAATTTGTTCCTGTAGGCGTTAGACAAGATGAAAGGATCTCCATATCTTCTCTCTAAGGCAGCCTTAGCAGCAACATATGACCTGGAGTCACCCAAGAGAGAATAACCTTGCACGAGTTCTAAAGGCTGACCCTTCAAATATCTGAGAAGATAATAGAACTTGTCTCCTGCATTGATATTCTTATTTTCAGTCAGGAGGTCGTAACTTCTCTTCCATGCTGGATATTGAAGGTAGCTGCCATTAAACATAGAGGGTTCAGGAAGTGGTAGATTATTCATCCTCATCCTGTCAACTATACTGGCTGCTAACAAGTTTCCATCAACTTCTTGACCCCTCGGTTTTACCATCTCAATCGTAGGTGGATCATCTTGTAGTTGGGTGTTGACCCACTCTTCACAATTACTTTGTCTTCTTGAAGAATGTTTTGAAGAATGTTTTGAAGAATGTCTGGATGAAGACAAATGAGATGCAGAGCTTCCTTGAAGTGCTTTCACTCTTTCTTGCGTTTCCTTCATCAACTCCGCATGTTGCTCTTCAACATCTTCAATCTTATCGAGGCTGTCATCATGCAGATTTAAAGCCTCTTTAATCTTACTGAGAGATTCTTGAACTATTGTTGCCTTGTCCATAGCAGCTTGGACTTGATCTCTCTGTTGCTTGATGACTAATATAAGTTCCTCATCACTTAAAGCAGCTCTCAACTTGTTGGCTGCTTGACGCCAACCTCTAATTGCCTGACGAAACTC
Source organism: Heliocidaris erythrogramma (assembly GCA_025617745.1). NCBI lineage: Eukaryota > Metazoa > Echinodermata > Echinoidea > Camarodonta > Echinometridae > Heliocidaris > Heliocidaris erythrogramma. Next base: position 5,863,537 of record CM046863.1, read on the forward strand.
CAGTTCTCGTTGGTCATTTTGATGCTGAAGCCCGCGTTCAGTAGGTTTTGGATCAGTTCTTGTTCATTTAGACTCTTGTTCTTCTAGCATCTTGTCAACAGTGAACAGAAACTACTTGGATAAGAAGTTGTCATAATTATATCAGTTACTTGTACATATTCAATTCGTAATTGTCTTAGTAGCAATCAAATTTTGGGCGTGACCCGTAGGCATTCTACAAGAAATAACTCTTCACTTATAACCAGTCTTCACACTTCTTTGTATAACTTATATAATTATGACATTTATAGATTGATATATTGTGACTTTAGTGGTTGAGGCTTTGAAGTAATGTCCTTCCTTTTGTATGTCATTTGTTTGTTACAGTTTTCACGGAGTAAATGGAAATGAAGCTACATCAACAGAAAGTAAAGGTAGCCTTATACAAGGAAATAAAGAAACACTCCCGTAAAAGCCTTGTCGACTTAGTTTGTGATTGCCTGCAGCTACAGTGAAAACTTCTTGTCTCTTTTAAACCTTATAACATGTCTGCAGCTAACAAGATGCCCATGAACACTTGAAGAGAGAGTAAAATTATTTGAAATATAATGATCTGCATTAGAGTAAAAAATCTTATGTACATGGTGAATTAAAAGTTGTTGTGATCTAAGGTTTATATAAAGAAGACCAGCTGTTTCAAGTTCACTCTTCCCAATGTGTGTTCTTGGTGGTAAGTGATTGATAAATCTTACAATCTTATTTTGAATTATTTTTAACTTGTTTTGATCCACCTTGCCTAGACTGAAGTACCATGCCGCATTAGCATAATCAAATAAACAATGTATTAAGGAAAAACGTAAAATGCGTCTTGATTTTAAGTTCATGCAATTTTGATAACGATACAAACATTTTAGACGAGCATTAGCTTTTTTGACAATACTGTCAACCAAACTTGAGCAAGAAAGATCACTAGCTATATTTAGTCCTAAATACTTCACAGAATCCTGTCTCTTAATGAGTTGATTGTTATAACTTATAATGAAATCATCAGTATACTTCAACCTACCCCGCGAACAAAACAAAATACTTTCGGTTTTACCAATATGTAAGCTAAGCTTATTTGCTGTCATCCAATTAACACAGTTTGATAATTCTAAGCTAAGTTTTTCCCCGATCAGCTTAGGATCAGTACCAGAATATAGTAACACACTATCATCCGCATATAAAAGTAATTTACTGTCGTTGACACAAACACACATATCATTAATGTAGCACATGAAAAGAATGGGACCTAATATGCTCCCCTGGGGAACTCCACATCTTATGGGCATAGAATCGGAGAGTACATTTTACGAGACAACTTGATGACGATTGGTCAAGTAAGACCTAAACCATTGCACACATGCAGAATTTAAACCCATTACTTCTAATTTACTTAACAGTATATTATGGTTAACGGTATCGAAGGCTTTTTGCAAGTCAAGAAGAACCATCCCGACAAAACGTCCTTGACAAAAAATTTGGTTCCTGACAAAATCTAACAGGTGAATAAGACAAGTTTCAGTGGAATAGCCATTTCTAAAACCAGATTGAAATTCATATATTATTTTGTTTTCTTGAAAGTAGTTCTCTAATTGGGCATACACACATTTCTCCAGGACCTTCGAGACTATACTTAAAACGCTAATTGGTCTATAATTGCTAACATTAGTTTTATCTTTCTTTTTATAAAGGGGTGTTACTTTTGCAATTTTCATTTCATCAGGGAAGGAGGAAGTTGAGATAGATAAGTTAATAATGTAAGTTTATGGTTTATACAAATATTTAGCTCCATCCTTCAAAAATCTGGCAGGTACCAAGTCAAGCTCGATACTTTTTGATATTTTCAACTTATTTAATTCATCTAAAACAAACTTTTCTTTGACAGGAGAAAAAAGAAAACAACCTTTCGATACACCCTTATAATCGTATAATTTTTGTAATTTAACACTGTCCGTTCCAAATTCATTTGTGTTGCTATCTGGCAGATTACTAGCTAATTTTTCTGCCACAGTTGTGAAATAATTGTTAAATTCGTTCGCTATCCTCATATTATCATGACATAACTCCCCTTGGATATTAATAACATTCTCTTTAATATTCTTTTGTTTGTTTTTACAACCTATTGGAAGTATTCATCTTTAGCCTGTCTCACTTTTCTTTGCACCAAATCACGTAGCCTGCCAGGTTCATATTTAACACATGGGTGGATACAGGTAAACGTGGATTAATGTCTTGACAAAAGATGTTTGTGCCGGACAGAGATTCGAACCCTCAACCCTTGGACTGAGAGTCAAGTGAATGATCCAAGAAGTAGGAACATTCTAATTTATGTTAAGATTTAAAACCAGGAAATTTTTTTCAGAGTAAATCAGAATGCAACCCTTACATCTTGGGCATGTCTCTCAGTAACCATTAGGTTTGCTAGCCTAAGTTACAAAAGATAGCATGTATTTCTCGGCCATCACAGTAACCTGATTGATATCAAGTTGAGGATATCGTCTTGGACGTCATTTTGGACTTCAATATCTTAGATATCAAATTAGGTGTCATCTTCGGCATCAACGTAAGACATCTTTTCCAACATTGTGTTCGACACCATAATCATTTTGACATCGTCGTCAACATAAGATGACTTCCAGATCAGAATAACCTTGGACAATCTTAATTTAAATCTATATCAATTATTCTTCCAGAATGTTTTTCATATTTTATTTTTTCCATTTCCAAAAAAAATACAAATACAAATAGCAATTCCATACTATAAAATATGATTTGACTGGATTATTCTCCATCGGGACAGCTTCACAGGCAGCACACATTTTGGACGTGGTCTACATTTCAACAACATTCTGGACTCTTAAATTGGATTCATATTCTATACACTAGGATTTTCTAAGCTAAGATATTGTAAGTCTTTGCTAATAAACTATTAGGCCTATGTGTTATACTTAAGATTTGAAAATGTTGGTTTTGATTTCTTTTCATGCTGGGATATTTGTAGATGATAAGAATAAAGGTAAATATTGTTTTAAAAAATCGTTTGTGCGATTCTGATATTCTATAGATAATGGACTATATAATGTTCCCCCCCCCCCCCCCCCCCCCGAACAGCAAAGCCCAAGTGTCTCATACCGTAAAGCAAAAAGAAAAAAGAAAAAAAGAAAAAAGAGAGAACAAAATGCGAATCCTAGGTGTCATATTCAACATCACTATGACAATGAATACACAAGTAAACTAAAATGAACATGACAGAGCGTATATTATACAAATGTTGACTGCTTTGAGGGGCACGGTGAAAACTATGGCCCGAGATGAGCTCGCAACTGTGCTATGCCCCGAGACGACAGTCGAGGGGCATAGCACAGTTGCAAGATCACCGAGGGCCATGGTTTTAACCGTGACGCGAAAAAGAAGCAGTCAATATTTGTTTTATATACCGCATTTTTCTTTAGCTCAGAAATTCATTTCAAAGACAGATGAACTACGGTATAAAGTAATTCTCATCCATTGTTCTTTCGAAATTTCGTTAGGTGTTTACATGTATGATGCCGGCCGCGCGCCCGCGTATAAAAATTGCCATAGAGCTAAACACGCATTGCATTGTACGCGCATTGTTTGCATTGTACGAGCGAGCAGAACTATGCCCGGTCAATATTTTTCACAGTACCGCCCGGCAGTCCGTAGTGAATTTCATGACCGCAAATTTGACCAATCAGAGGCCTAGAATCTAGACATGCGGTATAAACCCGGATAGAGTATCATGCAGATGCTCTCAGATAAAACAGCCCCTATTTATTGTATATGCCTTAATAACATCACGATTGGACAGCGGAAATTCTCTGCTCTCTATAACACAGCTCATCATCTGAATAAGTTACAACATGCTCATAATGCTGCAGCACGTAGGTTTATTTTATCCTATCAAGAGGGAGAAATTTTGACCACATAACAGCAACAATTATTGCACTACAATGGCTACCTGTAAAACAAAGATTTGAATACAAAATTATCATATTCGCATGGAAAGTGCAGCTGCAGCAGTGCATGGATCTGTGCCTGGGTACATCTTAGACTTGCTTATTCCCTCGTGTGAATTAGCGATCAGCAGGTAAATATACTACTCTGCTAGGGGATAGATCATTGGCTGCTTCTGCACCTATACCCGGGTGTCCCCAAAAAAGCGGAACGGCGGATTTTCAGTACTTTGCCTTCAAAAAGTATATATATTGTTTACATCATTGGGTAAAGAATCTTCTATCGAAGAGAATGATATCAAAATCATTGAATTTGGTAAAGTAATTTTTATTCTATTCCCGTTTCATAAAATACAGTCATTTTCAATCATTTTCAAATTTTGCATGTTTTTTGCGACCGATGAGAGTAGAAATGTGTCAGGAATGGCCTTTTATAATTGTGGCATGTACAATAATTAGCGTCGTTTCCACTTTTCTCGAGTTACAGTTCACTAAAACCCATTCCCGATACGATCTTACACTCATCGGTCGCAAAAATCAAGCGAGATTTGAAAATGACTGTGTTTTAAGAAACGGGTATAGAATTAAAATAACTTAACCAAATTCAAAGTTCTTGGCTTGATAGAAGATGCTTTACCCAATGATTTAAAAAAATATATACTGTTTGAAGGCAAAGTACTGAAGTACTGAAAATCCGCCGTTTCGCTTTATTGGTGTATAGGTCGCTCTTGTGATCTGCTGTCTACTTTCAAAACTCAGCTAAAGGCATACTTATTCCACATTGCATTTTTAGTCTCATCTACTTGAGTGTTGCTGAATTGTGACAGTATTGAAAGATTAGAAAAACAGGAAGTAGGGGTTGAAAGTTTAAAGTAAATCATTGAGTGCATGATGGGATATTAATCAGATTGATATATAATTGATATAAATTATATAAATCTTTCTTTCTGTCCTCTCTCTCTCTCTTTCTCTCTCTTATATGCCCGTAATAACCTTAGTTCATTTTTGTCACCTCGTGTCGCATCGCTACATACGTAGCGGTATTCATATTTTAAATTGTAATTTTGAAATTGCTCTTGTCAGACTCTGAGGGTGCTTTGCAAGCCATAGCAGGGCCATTCATACATAGACTCCTCACACTGGAGTGTCAGTCATTTCATGGAGCTTCAAAAAGTTCCCTCTCATACAGAATGTACGTGAAAGGGAACTACTTGGAGCTCCATGATCCGCCAAGTTTTAAACAAAGACCACGTACGCGCAGGCTTATTATGCGCGTGTCACAACTCTCTCTATCAACGCGGTCTGAGCCAGAGTAATCGACTTGCATCATTATATATCATGATATGTATATAGTCTGTGTAAGTTGAAAACATTATGACACACTTCTTCCCGCCTCCCCCCTTTTTTTATTGCAATCCCACAGCAAAGAGTGTACGTGCGTCAGAGATTTCCAGCTCCTTGGTCAGAGTGTGAACCCCGGTGGAGCCACTCAATGTGACTTGGGGACCGCATGACCGTAACCAAAATCGCGGATATAGGGGTGAATTTCAAGGAACGTCCGCGGACAAAATATTCCTCGAAATATAGAAAATAAGGGTGCGCAGGTGTCCTCGAAATTGATAAAATAGGGGTCAGGAAAAGGGAAGAAAACCCATGAAGGAAAATCCCGGAGCCGAGTCGCTAGCTGCGGGCCTGCCGGGGAGGGCGCGTTCATCGTTGAGAAAAATATCCCCGCACTGCCGTCACTCAGCAAGATGGCGGACGTGATGGTAAGTTTTTCCCACTGTTGGGCTCGATCGCTCGCTGCACACTGATTAGCCATAGGCAACATGACGCCACTGGCAGCTCGCCAGCACCATATTGTTTCCCTCAAAACAATTCCGGAACGTCGCCGCTGTATGTAACATTTGACCAAGTTTGAAGGACTATTTTCACTCATATAACAATCATATGCCCTTCAAAGATGAAGTGGGAAGATTGCGCTGCAGTCAACTGCACGAATCGTGATGTTCGTGAAAGTCGTATGAAGGGACTTATGTTTCACAGGTATAAATAGTTCAAGTAACACTTACACTAACAGTAACAGTCCCATTCATACGCTTTCATGTTACTTTATTGGTGTATGGGTATGAGGCACTCATACTTAGGCCATTGCTGCTTATGAACAAGCTTATCTGAAGATAACCTTGTACTCCAGACTAGCTTTTTAGGCCTTAGAGCCACCCCTCGTCTAAGATGACGATGAGCTTCCCCTCATCAGAAATAAAGAATGAAGATGACCTTGTTTTCCCGTGCTTCCTTCGTAGATGTCTTTCTTATACCACGGCTAAAAATTGTGAAATAAGGAAAATTTCCTTGATCTCCTAATAAAACATGCGACTGTTCACTGATATTACTGTAAACCTTTTCTTTTTATAACTTATTTTGGACCGTGGGCTATCTATGATTAAGATATCAGAAATAATGTTAGGCAAATTGGCAAATTGGTTTATCTTTTGTAGAGGGCGATGTAGCTCTCAAACCAATTAATTGTGCATGATTGAACCATTTAGGGGTCAGGGGTTAAAAAACTGTTAGTATTTCATTACAATATTCTGTTTAGATTACCTTGGATATGACAGGGGCATCGGAGCGTTTTTGAAGGTGAGGGGGTGACGCCTCTTGCCCGAATATCAGCCATCCTGTTTCTACTTATCGAGTGAGCGAAGCGAACGAGCACAAAATGAAAAGTATAGGCCTACGGACTTCATCATGGTAGAAATGTTATTTCGTTATCAAAATACACTAGACATGCTAGATAAGATATGTAAATTGTATTATCGGTAACCTCGCTACCAAATAGGAGGATATTCGGGTACCTTACTACCCTAGTATGAGGGTGTTTGCTGCCCGAAACCGTACCGTTTCTAGATCTTGCTCACAAGCAAAAAACAAGACAATTTATTGTCTCTGAAATGTGATTTCGCCATCAATATAAAGTAGATAATCAAAGCAGTTGTTATATTTGAGCACCTTCCAGCCCAAAGATATATATAGCCGGACATCCCGCTACCCAGATATGATGATGTCCATGCATCTCGCTGCTAAAACTTTTTTTTCTTTCATGTTTTTAAATTTTACGAGACTTTAGTGCCTCATCATCCTCTCTGATGGGGGGGGGGGGGGCGTTTAATCATTGTGAAGCAGTACTCTACAAGAATGGGTGTTTACAATATCAATTATGAATAAATTTATATGATTTTTACATTGTATTTCTACCTCATATTTGTAGGTGTCAATGTGGGTAAAGAGGAGTCAACGCTAACTGTTTTAATAGGAAGCTCTAAATTTCAGGGGGGGGGGGGGGGGTTATTCTTTTTTTTTTTTTGGAAATAGCCCCCTGCTTTGATCAACATGTATTTCTTGCGGGTCCGCTTGCTATTCATAAGGACCGCTTTTCATACAAAACCACTATTCATTTAGTCACGCATTATGGATAGCGGTCCTTATGAATTAGTGTCTTTATAAATAGTGGTCCTTATGAATAGGAAGGTTACCCCATTTCTTCATATCTCGATTCAAGTATAATACGCATGTCATGCTCTATACTAGATACGTCAAAGGACTGTGGATCACATGGTTGGCGGTTCGAATCCGCTAATGTCCTTTGGCAAGACAATCATCTACATTTGTCACTCTCCACCCAGGTGAAGTAAATGGGTACCGGTAGGAAGAAATTCCTTGATTGGTCTTAGCGCCAATCATGGCTCGGCTAAAGACGGGGTAATAATTTGATATTTTGTATTAAGGGCAGTAGAGTATATTTGTATAGTAGTTGCGCTATATAAATGGACATATATGTATATTATTATAATTAGAATGACTGAACAGGAGTTTAAAGTTCTTCAATTATATCTTAACCATCTTACCCACCCCCTTCCCAAGCAAATATTGTAGTCACATGCAGCCATTTTTTATAGTAGCTCGTTATTGTGAGGAGGTCTTCCTCTTCTATGTGTCCTAGTGAGAGGGCCCCTGATGATATTAAGATAAGCACTGCCAGGGCCACTTTGCCTCTCCTTTATTAAATCTGCTCGCAGTGTATAACAAATTGATAATAATCTTATTAACTGATTCTATGAATTTGTGCTAATTAAATTATTATATTATTATTGATGATCTACTGAGAAAATCCATACTATTCAACACTTCGTTTGACTTAAAACTATAGAAGTAGATCTTTATGTGTGTTTCTCCTCCCCCTTTTTAATAGTTAGATATGCAATACACATGTACCAACTTAAAAGGAGATGGATCATTTAATTTAGATTTCTTAGAACTGTCAGCATTATCTTTGTGTTTTAGGAGTAAAAATGGTGTCATTGCTCTGTGTTGAACATTGAACTTAGATGGTCATTTATTTCTTTTAATTATCATTTCTTCTGTTGTGGGGTATACTAGGGTAAATAATCTTTAAATTGTAATTCAAATAATTTTACTTCTTGCAAAGGGATTGAAAATCATAACGTATGATTAATTTAGAATTGAAATTCATTTTTTTAAATGCATGTACATATTTGTACTACTCTCAAGAACAGAATATTATTTGACCTTGACAAGTCGGCTGTGATGGAACTCTATTGTAATGTAGTATATGAAAAGAGTGTATGACTGCAGATAAATTATATAAATTATGTTGGGGTGTTTAAAGGAGAAGAAGTAAATGTTTATTTAAGAAGTAAGACAATGTCTAAACTGCTCTAAAAACTGTCCTCATTTCTGTATGCAAGATAATATTCATTAAAAAGTGAGAAGATATAAACGTATTTCTGAATCGACGTGTGTAAACTATTGTCCCTTAAATCTTCATTGTGAGAAAGATATACGTGTAATTGAAAATTATTCTGTGAAAATGATAAAGGTCCTTTCACGTTATTATCAATGAAATGAACCATACGGGGGAGGGGGTGAAATGACCGAGTGATCGATGTGTATGTATGAGAGAGAGGGAAGAAATAAAAGATGAGAACAGGCGAAAGTGAGGAGATTTGGTGAAAAGGAAAGAGAGAAGGGGTGGGGGTGAGAGAGAGAGAGAGAGAGAGAGAGAGAGAGAGAAGAATAAAGGTGAAGTATATTAAATCAGTTTCGGTCAATTAAAAGGGCCGAATTTTCAAGCTTCATAATTCTCTTTGAAAGGTATTCACAAGACTAAAAGATTCACAAAATTGACAGCAATGAGAAAGTTGCCTGTTAAGAAAACCTGAGGATACGTCTTCCCCTACAACTAATATTTTATTCTTACTTTTGCCTTCCATCATACACCGCCCCCCCCCCCCCTCCGTTTTCATAACGTCTTTATCCTACTGGTAAATTTATTAATTTATTAATTTCTTTGAAAAATTACTTATTTTTAATGAATAGGTTTTTCTCTTAATTCGTGAGACGTGATAAATATGAGCAACGTGTATATATCTTCTTAATAACTACGGTAGAAAACTCGACCCTTTTGTGCTGAAAATCCTATCAATTAGCTATTAGTAATCACATGTTGGGTCCTAATTAAGACATGTTTACCACAGTTTGGACAACGGATGAAAGAGTTATTGCTCTCCTAAAAGCGACAGGCAAGACAAGGCACATTTCATCACTTACTGACTTGAGACGTATTTAAAGACTTCAATGTGCAGTAGATATTAGAAGTGTAATACATTTTAATTTGAAATATAGTGCTATAAAAACAAAAAGGAAATAGAATATTTATTTATTGGCTTCCGGGTGATATGTCTTTTTGACTTTTGGTTTTTTTATTTTTGTTTATTTTAGACCCTTTTTGTTATTGTTATCTGTTTATCTGTGAATTTGTTGTGTAATTGTTTTTAACTATGCCTGACTTAAATTTGTTTCAAAATATGCTGAATAACATTGATCTTCTTAGAATCACTGAACGTTTATCTCCTCCAAATAATGATCAATCTTTGAATGTAACTGATCAAAATTATTTTCTGCCTGATGAATTCAATAAATATTTACATGATAATCATTCTAAAGGACATTTCAATAAGGGGTTTTCATGTTTACATCTTAATTGTAGAAGTCTTAAGAAAAATGTTGATAATTTTAATTCCTTTTTGAATGGTATTGATATAGATTTTTGTGCAATAGGTGTAACAGAAACTTGGCTGAATTCTAATGATCCCTCTTATGATATTGATGGTTATAATTTTATTGGTAACTCTCGACAGGACCGTAGAGGGGGAGGCGTTGGGGCTTTTATTCGCAATGATTTTCATTTTGTACACAGGAATGAATTAGATATATATTCTGAATCTTTTGAATGTATTTTTATTGAAATTAAATCAAATCCTAAGAATATTTTATTTAGTGTTATTTATAGACCGCCTAATTCATCTTTGCAATATTTTATTGAATCTTTGACTACAGTACTAAACAAGGCAATCAAAGAAAATAAATTGTTCTATTTTACTGGAGATTATAATCTTAATTTATTAAATGCCGATTCTTGTCTTGAAGTTAATGAATTTTTAGATGTTTTTATGACTAAATCGATGTATCCTGTTATCCATTACCCAACCCGCGTTACACATCACTCAGCTACTCTTATTGACAATATTTTTACTAATGACCTAAATAATTTATTGTGTGGTATTTTTTTAGTTGATATAAGTGATCATCTTCCAGTATTTTGTATTCATAATAAAGTAATAAATAAAGGAGAAAGATTAATAATAAAACGTGATGTAAATGATACTAACATAAAATTATTTAATGAGAAATTGAAAAATGTACAATGGAACATTATGGATAATGATCCAAATATTAATTGTAGTTTGTTCTTGAATGAGTTTATGAAGTTATATGATGAATGTTTTCCAAAAATTGAATTTAAGTATAAATCTCGCAAAGATAAGCCTTGGTTTAATCATGATTTGCGGAAAATGTGTAATAAAAAATATTTATTATATAAGAAATACTTAAATAACCCTACATTATATAGGGAGCGTACTTATAAATCATATCGTAACAAGGTAAATAATGAAATTAGGCCAACTAAGAATGAGTATTTTAGAAAATTGTTTGTTGATGTTAAATTAGATATGAAGAAAACGTGGAAAATTATAAATAAAGCTATTGGAAATAAGCAAAATCAAGGCAAAATTGATAGTTTGAAATTAAGTAATGGTGTAACCGTCTATGGTAGTGATATTGCTGAAGCATTTAATAATTATTTTTTAACTATTGGATCATCTTTGACAAATAATATTCAGTGCAATACTCCGTGCAATAGTTATGTGCAATATTTAAAAGTTATTGATGAAACGACTTTTTTTAATCCTATTACTCCCGGTGAGATAATTAAGATTGTTTGTAATTTTGATAACCAATCCAGTGCAGGTTATGATGAAATAGATATATCAATTGTGAAAAAGGTTATTCATATAATTTGTTTTCCTCTTTGTGATATATTTAATTCGGTGATAACAACTGGTATATTTCCTGATAAACTCAAAATTGCGAGGGTAGTGTCATTTTTTTTAAAGTGGGTCTCACTCTGACCTTTCTAATTATAGGCCTATATCAGTTTTATCTGTATTTACCAAGGTTACTGAAAAATGTTTGTACAATCGTTTATTTAAATTTTTGGAGAAACACAATATATTATCTACCTCCCAGTATGGATTCCGTCCAGGGCACTCCACATCCTCCGCTTTAATTGATTTAATTCATACAGTATCTTCAGCTTTTGATTCTCATAAAATATTGATTGGTTTGTTTTCAGATTTAAGTAAGGCTTTCGATACTTTGGACCATTCAATATTATTAATTAAGTTACATAATTATGGTATTCGCGTCATTTTTTGGAAATTATTTGAAGGTTACTTATTTAATCACAAACAATTTGTTATTATTAATAATGTTCAATCACAATGAAATACAGTAGGATGTGGGGTGCCCCAGGGATCCATACTGGGACCGCTATTGTTTCTAATTTACATAAATGATATTTGTAATGTCACTGAAAAATTACAATATATTTTATATGCTGATGACACGAGCCTTTTTATGTCTGACAGTAATGTTGACAACTTGCTTTGAAACTTTAATATTGAGTTGCAAAGGATTAGTCAGTGGTTGATTGTAAATAAATTAATTTTAAATGTAAATAAAACACAATGTATGGTTTTTACTCATAAGAAACCCGATTATGATAAAGTATTAGTACAAATGAATGATAAGAATGTTAAAGTAACAAAATCATTACAATTTTTAGGTGTCATTATTGATTGTAAGTTATCATGGCATATTCATATTAATGAAATTTGCAATAAAATATCTAAATGTTTAGGTGTATTGTACAAACTGAAATATTTTCCTCGCAATATTTTATTAATGATTTATAACGCTATTATTTCACCCCATTTGCATTATTGTAATACTTCATGGTCTAACACTGTTAATTATTCTATGCAAAGATTATTTCGTTTACAGAAAAAGGCTGTTAGAATTATAATGCATGCTAATTTTTCTTGCCCATACTGCTCCACCTTTTTATCAATTTAAATTATTGAATGTCTTTGATATGTATAATATAAATATTGCCATATTTATGTATTTATTTTTTAATAATCGTATTTCACATAGTCTTTCAAAATGTTTTAAATTAAAGTGTGAAACTCACTCGTATAATACACGCAATCCGTATGACTATAATTTACCTCTGGTCAAAACAAATGTTACTATTAATTCAATATTTTATAAAAAACTTGGAATGATTTACCTTTGAATATTAAACTAAGCACATCATTGAATATTTTTAAAAGGAGATATAAGTTGTTTTTACTTCAGAGATATGAGCATTAATTGCGTTGCTTTTTTATATCAAGGCACAGTAATTGTTTGTGTAGGGCTTGTCTGGTAAATTAATTTTTCCATGCCTCTGTTCTATTATACAAATTTTGTTTTGTTCTTCCATGTTATGTAATAATGTTAATGCGTATTTTATTTGGTGGCAGCTCTTTATAAGACATTTTGTTCTTTCTTGCTGTCTCCGCATTCTATGTATAATATATTTACTTTATTGTTAATTGTATTTTTATCTTTGAATGGAATAAATGAATAAATGAAATGAAAATTATCATAAAGATTTAATGACACCATATGAATGACGCCCATTCATCAATTGTCGATGCGCCGTCATTAGCAAAGTGATGAATACATTACCATACAAGAATAAATTAAGCGGATTTGATTTCTTAGTGCCCGTGCGTGACACTGATCCACGTTTTTATTTTAGCTGCATGTAAAGCATATACACGGTAGGGGAGCATCTTACAAAATGAATAATAATAATACCACTGTTCTTGTATAGCGCATATCACATTATGATATAACGTCCCTATGCGCTTCCAAAGGGCTTTGGATATTATTACCCTGGCTTTAGCTCCGGCAGCCGTATAATCAGCGCACAGTGCATTTCAAGGAATAAATCATGCCAGGTACCCATTTACTACACCTGGGTGGAGAGTGGCAAATGTGGATTAATGTCTTGCCAAAAGACGCTAGAGCCAGGCTGAGATTCGAACCCCCAACCCTTGGATTGAGAGTCAAGTGAATGAACCACTATACCACGACACGTTCTATGCATAGGGGCTTCGGACGCGTTCGGACGCGTTCAAAGCGTGCCAAAACGTTACAGCGTAATGACGGCCTTTAGGGGCTTGATTCATGTATGCTGCTATGTTGCATCTTTTGAAACATAATCCTCTATATTGAGGCCTGTATTAGTTAGTGAACAGTTGTATCGATCTCATGTACGATATGAATTCACGACTTTCTGACTCTCAGCATATAGTGGTCTTTCTAATTTGATGCCGTATTCTGATTCATCGTGAATAGTGTAAGTAATAGTACAAGTAAATAGTGCAAGTGAATAGTACAAGTGGATATTACCAGCGAATAATACAAGCGAACATTACATGCATACATGTATTTATGATCTGACAAAGTGGTTTTACCAGGACTGGAAGGAAAAGGCCTCACCTAAATTCACGTTTGAGAATGCTTTCAGTCGGGTAGGCATAGCATATTTTTAAAAACTTTGCGTCTTTCAAACCTCCATTTAATATCGTTAGTACATTCTGCAATCGTTTATGGGTTTATTATAAATTCCTTTTAAAAATGGCAATTTAACTTTGAGCGTTGGTATTTCTTGTTTTAATGTACTATATTACAACTTAATTTGGCATCATTTAAAAAGCCTGATTTCTCTTCATAAACTCTATTTGCAATGATTATGCAATATGGAATGTCGCGTACACCTGAATATGGGGACAAGTAAAAAAAAAAATGTTTCAAAATGCATTGGTATTGTCAACAGTGAGTTTTTATCTGTTTGGAAGATGAAAAGTGTAATAAAAATAATGATAATAACAACAACAATGTATTTGTATAGCACATTCTCCATGGGTGCTTGAATAATAATAATAATACACGTTCAACGCGTACAAAAGAAGGAAACGTCATTGCTTTCAGTTCAGATTGGTTTTATTTCAACACTTTTCAACAATACAAATCAAGTTATGTATTTCACGTCCACAATATAAAACAAGTTGAAATCGTGAAGTAAAACAGTGAAATATCAAAGTAAAATAATTACTTTGGTTGGATATTTTATACACATCATAAGTGTTACTGAAAAAAAATCTTGGTAAGTATACGTACGTATGCAAAATATTATTGTATATATAATTATTCTTTTGAAATTGTCGGCATTGACATTGTCCACCCCTAATACCAGCTAGCAGCCAGGCTGTAGTTCGAGTGTTTATTTTGTCAGTGGCCGGTGACTTCTTTCAACGCCTTCTGCATGTACCTTCAATTTTGATTATTTCAATTTAAAAGACTGATGTGTAAGACTAGTTTACGTCAATGGTGTAGGAATTTCTATTCCTTAAATTCGATTATAAACGACTGATGTGGAAGACTAGTTAACGCACCCTTTCGAGAAAAGCCCCCCTCCCCGCTTGTCTCGAAAGGGTGCGTTGAACGCTCCCCAACCGCGCCGCGCCGCACAGCACCCTTTTGAGATAAGCCGTCAAACTACAGAGTCAAACCAATAGAAGCCATTCGATTCAACTGGATTGAAGACCAGTAAGAACCATCAAAATCCAGCAGAGTCTATGTAGTTTATATTAAGGGTATAAAACAGAGCTAAACCGTAAGAAATCAATAGAAACCAGAATAGTTAACTATTTTTGAAAAGGGCTGTATTTCCAGTAGAAACCAATTAGAACCAGGAGACTCTACTGATTTGAAGAAGGGTGTTTAAATAGAGAGTCGAACCGTTAGAAATCATTCCATTCAACTGAACTGAAGACCATTAAAAAAAAAAAAAAAAAAAAAATTCTATGTAGTTTATATTAAGGGTATAAAAGGAGAGCTAAAATGAATAGACTACTGGTTTGAAAAAGGGCTCTAAAACCAGCAAAAATGAATGTAAACTGGTTTGAATACGGCTGTCAAAATACAGAGTCAAACAAATAGAAACCATTATATTCTACTGGATTGAAGACCAGTAAAAACCATCCAAACCCAGCAGAGACTATATAGTGTGATTTCAAAATAAATAACGCAGAGTCAAACTGGGAGAAACCCAGTTAAAACGAGAATTTAAAAAAATATACCAGTTGAAAGCAGTATCTCCAATTGGCGCATCTGCTTAGAGGAAGAGATACCTGTTAGAGAGTAAATAACTGTAAAGCTTAGACTCTGTATTTATTTCTTTTACATGTGTAGAACTGTGGTGTTCCAATGTAACAAGCGATCAGCAATCTAACATTAATTTTTACAGTTACAAACATTAGTGATATAGGGCGCAATACTGGCAAATTGCAATCGCCAGTTCAGCCTCCAACCTTGTAAGCACAAGCCGACATAAACCAAAATAACATACTTGGAATAAAATGAGAGAGAGAGAGAGAGAGAGAGAAAGAGAAGACAAAAAATACACACCCACAAAAGACTTTTGCCACTTTTGTTACATTAACATAGCTTTTTGATGCAAACAATTATCATCTGTGTTAGAATATAAAATCATATATGCGCAAGGCCTACTGATCATATAAACTTTTTACCTCTATTTTTATAGCAAAATTACTAAATCATAAAATGATTATATTGGTTGAAACCAGTATCTCCCATTGCCATGAATGTTGTGCCAGTGTTCCAAATTGGTCTTTCCAATTTTGTGTTTCCAGTGCCTTCTGTTAATTTTTCTCTAGTGCCTTTAATTGTTCCAGTTCGATACCAAGCGCAATTAACATATCTTTCCCAGTTGCCAACTGGCTCCAGTTGGAAACCACTTGAAACTTAATGTGCATAATAAATACTGGGTGCTTGAATAATAATAATACACGTTCAACACGTACAAAAGAACGAACGTCATTGCTTTCAGTTCAGTTTGGTTTTATTTCCGCATTTGTCAACGATACAAATCAAGCATTACATAAAAATCATATGGTATTTGTATTTCACAACGACAATAAAAAAACAAGTAGAAATAGTAAAGTAACACAGTGGAATATCAAAGTGAGATAATCAATTTGGTTGTAAACATAATAGAAATAGTGAGTCAGCTTTGGATATTTTATACACACCATAATTGTTACTGAAAAAAATTCATTGAGGTAATACAATAGAATAGAATAGAAACAGGGTATAATATATGTCATTATATTAAGCTGTTAAGGGTATAACATTAGAGTCAATCCCTAAAAAATCAAGAGAAACCAGAATAGTCTATTGGTTTGAAAAGCACTGTATTACCAGCAGAAACCAATAAGAACCAGGAGACTTTACTGGTTTAAAGAAGGGTTTCAAACTACAGAGTCAAACTAATAGAAGCCATTAGATTCAACTGGATTGAAGACCAGTAAAAACCATCAAAATCAAGCAGAGTCTATGTAGTTTATGTTAAAGTAGCTATTCAAAGAAAATCACATATATGGCAATTAATGTATCACTAGAAACTGGGAAGCTTACAGATGGCAATCGTATAAGTTTTATGTCAACTGCGTATCTGATGATTATAAAAACAACACAAATAAAAGCTCTTCTCAGCATCTGGAATATCCGAGGATTCGCCAGAAATATAGCGATGTTTTGATGTCGTCACACTCGGGATCGATCCTGCTTAAGCAGACGACGTCCTATAATGAATGAACGTAATTGCAATGCAATTATTTATCAAATTATAAAGAGTTTGGTGTATTTAAACATGACCTTATTTCACACCATTATAAAGGGAAAGTGAAACTGATTCTGATAGCTAAAACCGTTTGATTGTAAATACACAGGAGAAGGGTCAATTATCAATGAAATAAACCCCACTTTCAAATTGAAAAGCCCTCCGAATAATAGCAGGATGGTATTCGTTCCCTCTTGAAACGCCGAACATGCCCCGGTGTAAGCAGCTGAAAATACAATGGCGTCTTATTTTGTTTACAAGTGACTGATTCCTTTATTTTTTTAACGCTTCATTTTTCATCAAAATAATACCATACACGAAGTTAAGAGTGAGGCAACAGACTAACATTAAGACTGACGCAAGTGAAGAGGAGATGACAAAATAGGCTCTGAAAAATGTGTAAGATGTTATGGGACATCGTCTGCTTAGACAGGACTGGTCCAGGGTGTGTCGTCACATATCTCAGCAGCGTTCGAGGAGCTCTTCAGCTGCTATGTCGGGGGCTGTATTTTACCGTTTTATAATTGATAATAATCATTACTTCAAATGTTTCCAAGCGTTGAATTTGGATAACCTTGTTTAATTTA
The DNA here is from genome assembly GCA_025617745.1 of Heliocidaris erythrogramma. Lineage (NCBI taxonomy): Eukaryota > Metazoa > Echinodermata > Echinoidea > Camarodonta > Echinometridae > Heliocidaris > Heliocidaris erythrogramma. The sequence continues at coordinate 5,881,362 of CM046863.1, forward strand.
TGCCATCTATGCAATAATAAGTATTAAGCCAATATTTAAAATCATTAAAGTTCTACTTTAAGGGTATAAAACAGAGCTAAACCGTAAGAAATCAATAGAAACCAGAATAGTTAACTGTTCTTGAAAAAGGCTGTATTTCCAGTAGAAACCAATTAGAACCAGGAGACTCTACTGATTTGAAGAAGGGTGTTTAAATAGAGAGTCATACCATTAGAAATCATTCGATTCAACTGGACTGAAGACCTTTAAAAAAAAAACACACAACAAATTCTATGTATAGGATTGGAAGGTTTGCATGGTGAAGTTGTAATTCAGAAAAAAGGTTTGCGGTACAACCATGTGAGTTGGAAAAACTCCACGTTCCGGTCAGAATGCTCTGGCCGTCGTCAGACGACGGACAGAGCACGGCCAGAGCATTCTGACCGGAACGTGGAGTTATTCCAACTCACATGCTTGTACCGTAAACATTTTTTCTGAAATTCTATGTAGTTTATATTAAGGGTATAAAAACAGAGCTAAACCGTAAGAAACCAAGACAAAAATGAATAGACTACTGGTTTGAAAAAGGGCTGTAAAACCAGCAAAAATGAATGTAAACTGGTTTGAATACGGCTGTCAAAATACAGAGTCAAACAAATAGAAACCATTATATTCTACTGGATTGAAGACCATTAAAAACCATCCAAACCCAGCAGAGACTAAATAGTGTGATTTCAAAATAAATAACGCAGAGTCAAACTGGTAGAAACCCAGTTAAAACACTGAGGTAATATAATAGAAAACTTTATAGCAGAAGTTATTTAGTTGAATGCAGAAGACAGTGCAACGTAAGCAGAAGCTTGAAATAATGATGGCCTGAAAGAGGCGAAGGAGGGGGGGGGGGCAGAAGGAGGAATAGAAGTAGTGATGTGAATTGTGCGTTGTGCATGATTTCATGAATGGCCAACTCAACATCATTAAAAACAGAATATATCCTCCAATCAATTGAAGAATCCTCTCGTGACAATAACGATGCATTTTGCAATATTTCACATTCCCCCACATATATATTGTTGTTATAATTATTATTATTACACATTTAATCTTCCAAACTAATAAAAACTCACTTGTTGCCAATACCAATTGTATGGTTTACTTGACCCCATAATGAGGTGTACCCCACATTCCATATTACATAATCATTGCACTCACGGAATGTGCAGTACATCAAATGCGCAACCCAGGTTTTTGTCACGAGATCTAGAGAAGATATCAGCATTGAGAATCCTGATATGGGAGATGTTTATTTCCTGCATGGAGTTGCTCAGCACCGAATTGACTGATTCTGTGAACTGTGTTTTGAGTTTCATACGGATTTAACCCTAACTAGGCCGGGGGAGGGGGGAGGGGGGCCTGGGAGCCCCCCCCCCCCCCTCCCGAATTTTGTATGTGGCCTCGCGACGGCTGAATCTTTCGCGCTCAAATTTCATGACTTTTTTCCCTGATGTTTCACGCACATTTTGATACCTCATTTATGTGGATCGGTCATGCGGTTCTGGTGTCACATAAAATGATCAAATTCTCCATTCATGTGTGTATTAGCCTATGGCAAAAAAGTAACCATTCCTAGTAATCATTACAATTTCTTGTTTATTATCACAATATTCATTTAACAAATATGCTTTATGGTTGGCAATAGAATACATTAAAATTCAAAAACAAAAAAAGACATAAGATTAAAAACAAAGAAATACATTATTGGCTTGTAATACACATGACACAGCTAATTTGCATATTAATGAGTTATGCAAATTTAATAAAACACCGTTTTACCCAATTTTCTTTCTTTTTATGTATTTGTGAGTCTTAGAGGTCCAGTTACAGCCAATATTCAATCCATTTTCATCTTCATATAGCAAAATGTACCCTTTTGAGAAAAAATTAAAAAAAATTGCATATTATGTAATAAAATAATTAATAAAAAAAAAAAAAGAATATTGAAAAAATTACACCGGGATTGTGTTCTACACAAGTTAATCTACATCTGTGCCAAATTTCATGCCTGCAGAGTCAACCGTTGCCGAGATCTTGGGGGGGGGGGCCTGGGAGGCGCCCCCCCCCCCCCCCCCCCCCCCCGGCAATAAGAACTCCCAAAATACCCCGGCCTAGTTAGGGTTAAGGCACATTTTATCTTCCAAACAAAAGAAGGAAACGTCATTGCTTTCAGTTCAGTTTGGTTTTATCTCAGCATTTTCGACAATACAAATCAAACATAATCATAAATATAATACTATATTTGTATTTTACGTCGACAATATAAAAGACAAATAGCAATAGTGAAGTCATTCAGTAAAATAGCAAAGTGAAATAATTAATTTCTGTCCAATGGTTACTTGTTTAGGTTTCCAGGGTCATGCATCACTGTACACCATTGTGTTCAAAAATTTTGTGCAAAACCTAGTTGGTTTACGTCCTTTGTTGAAAATCGGCAGAAGATGCCTGCAGCACTTAAAACAAATGAACATGTTTCATGTGCTTTTTGAAGGTCTTATTTCTTCTTGGTCAAACTATATAACTACAAATTATTCCATGCTTGTGAAGTTCATACTTCTCTTTGTTAAGGCGTAAAATTAATCATAATGGGATTTGCTTACTAATGGATAGCCATGAAGAGCAACCAAGCACGTTAACAAAGCCATTCAACCAAAAACATGCCTATTGTGTTTTACAAGAAAGTGAACCAACTAGTATTTTGCACAAAATTTTGAAGACAACGGTGTTCATTGATGCGTTACCCTTGAAATCTAACCAAGTTACCACTGGAAAGCAAATTAATTACTTTTTCATATTATGATATGAAATTAAACGTCGTTAAATATATATTCCATTTACAGGAAATGTTCAGAGTTGGGTTTCCTTTTTTTAACGCCCAGTATAATAGAATAGAATAGAAACAGGGTATATCAGAAAGAAGGTATTTTAGTAAAATGCAGAAGACCACGCAATGGAAGCATGGATAAGGATGAGTAATCATGTTTAAAAAATTATAATGGCGGCCTAAAAGAGATGAAGGGGAGGGGGGAAAGAAGGGAGAAAATATGCAGTGAAGAGATTGAGCATTGTGCATAATTTAATGAATAGCCACCTGAACATCATTCAAAACAAAATACACCCTCCAATCACTTGAAGAAATCTCTCGTAACAATAACAATGCATTTTGCAATATTTGACGTTTTTGTCCACATATTCAGATATACTCATATTACAGGAACAACAGAGGTATTAGCGCTCAAAATTGTAGAACTATTTTGAGGAGTTTATAATAACATACCGTCAATCTTTCTCCTATCTCCTAACCCTTCTCTCTCTCTTTCTCGTATACTCTCCGCTTTCTCTCCAAAATCTCCCTTTGCCCTTTCAACTGAAGAAGTGTAATGTAGTGACTAAAGCATATATTGCCTGATAATACTGTCACGGGAAACCATAAATATTAGACAAAGAAAGTTATTAATCATGTTAGTTCTGTGGTAAGAATAAAAATGAAACACCATATTACTAAGGAGCAATTGTAATGTAACATTTAAAAACAAATTATTTGTTAGTTTGCAACGTTGCATAAATATGTGAACATTTTCTGTACGGTTAGCTCTTACTGTTTCTTTTTGCTATCAATATTGTTTTTTATATCCCTTCTATGAATATTCATGAGTATTCTTAATACATGATTGGTCAATTGGTGATCACGTGATAAAATATAATTTAACTAGGAAAAACAAATCTCTGTCAGAGCTCCGAATATCTTTAACTATTTTTTCCTGGGCAGAACTGCGCATGCTCTATTTAATATTTTCTTCCAAGGCGCTACTGCGCATGCTCACTTAGTCACTGTTCATTGAAAAAAAAATTGTGTCAAATTCGAACGCTCAGACGACCCGCTAAGCGAGTTCTTGACCTTGTACAGACTGCTCATGTCCTTGCCGCCTGCAGTATCGGCGCAAGTCACCGGTACTTTTAATAGCCCCGCGCCTGGATCCGAATCAGCTACTGGCGTACTATAAATCGGTTCGGATCGGATATGTAAACAAACATGGCGGCCCCGAGGAAGTTCGCTTTGACCTCTTACAAGGGGCAAATATCGATGATTTTATTGCTTGCACTGACAGTTCAAATACGAAGAAAGTGAAATGTGAGCTATTCGTCGTGCGTAGCCATAGACCATGATCTAGATTATCGTACTACATGTAGCAATAATTGTAGACTTTCTATCGAGCATTCAAAGGTCTTCGATCAAACAGCTAAGTCATGTGATTTAGACTGAGTCTAACTTTTATACAGGTTACATGTAGTTGTACGGTACTATGGATAAGGTTAGTCAAAATATTGTTTTATGTTTTTCTTTTTTTTTTTAATTAGTTGTAAAGAAGGGATATAAAACAAATATACCAAGCATTTAGTTCGAAATTGTAGTGGAAATTATATATCTTCGGAGGGACTGGCATTAGTAACTATTTTTTCCTCGGGGCTTTGCCCCTCGGAAAAAAATAGTACTATGCCAGTCCCTCCTCAGATAAATAATTTCCACTACACTTTCTCACAGCTTGGTATATTTGTATAGTATTCATTGTATATGAAGGTTAGACTGAAGCTATTTACATTTTCATCTCGCAACATAATTATTTAAAAATGATGTACGGTAGCCTTGCATTGTCACTGATAAGTTTTGACAGGGGCGTCTCCTTTGCAACTAGTCTTTCCTCCTGTCAATTATCATTATCAATAAAATGATTTTGAAACAAAGATGAAATGAATATGATACAGGAATATCCCAGACCTTTTTTAGTGTGATGTTTTCCCTGCTTTGTAAATTTCACACTTAAAATTTTATAATGTTATGATTGGGGGGAGGGGACAATGTTGCTTGTTTTTAAGTCAATCTGCATGATTTCAGAGAATCGTAAATGAACCAAGAATGAACGAATATTATGCTGCTTGGATGAACGACTGGGTAAATGAATGAATGAATGGGTGGATGCGTTAATGAATCGGTGAATGGATTAATTAATTAATAAGTGAAAGAAAGAATGATTGGATGAATAAATGAATTAATGAATTTAGCAACTCTTGGATAAATGATCGGAGAAATGAATAAATAAATAGGTAAATAAATAAATACACCCATAAATAATAATAATTATAGTAATAATAATAATAATAATAATAATAATAATAATAATAATAATAATAATACCTCGCATTTATAACGCGCTTTTCCCATAGTGGCCCAAAGCGCTCACAGATTACCCCGGTCATCGAATTGACGCTCACATTGCTAAGCATCTTACGAGTTCAAGGATAATTCCCCCCCCCCCCCCCAAAGTCTGGGGCGGAGAATAAACAGTGGTTTTTCTGGTTAACAACGATGGACGTTCGCACGTGAATTTTGTTCTCTGAAAGTATAAAATTAAGTAAGTACAAAGTAGAAACATAACCTGGGGGCACGCCAAATGAGTTCTCTAAAATGTATATTTTAGGACCTGGGATTGGCATTCTAACTAATTGATGTAACGTAGTGACAAAAGGGTATAAACTACTATAGGCTATATAGCTCGATACGTTGTCGTGTGTTGTAATCTAACGTAGATAGTAAGGTATGCCTTGTGTAGTGCGTACACATATCGAGAAACCATTCGCAAATGTGTTGGATTCTTTCGTCCTTTGGTGAGATATAATTTGTTTCCTAATGGTACAGGAAAGACTTGGTCTTGTCTGGTCGTTGTGTAGTTTTAGCATGTTGTATGGATATTGTTCTCCCGTTGTGTGTGGACTCAAACATTGTGTTGTTGGTTGACTAAACCGTGTGCAATGTGCAATCGAACTTGAAGCGGTGTACGTGTATGTACGTGGTATACATGGTGTGCAAATTTCGGTGGTCTGCGCACGGGGCACGCAGAATTTTTTTTGGTGGTAGTCTTGTGTCAAGGCTTGGTTAGTTTTCACTGTTTTGTTGTGTCTTCTGAACTAACAATGGCGGAGGATAAGGTGAAAACGTTTTTGGACAATCCTACACTAGAAGTGTTGAATACTCTTCGAAAGGTTGAGTTACTTGAGGCTGCAAAGCATTTTGGTGTGGCTGCTTCTTCCACTTCACGGAAAGCAGAAATGAGAGAAAATGTAATTCAGTGGCTTTATGACAATAAGGTCTGGAAAGAGATAGATGTAGATGTAAGGGATGATGAATCTGCTTTGTCAGTGGATTCTGTGAATAAGAGCGGTGATGAAAAGGGCATTGAGGCAGAGCTCAGTTTGAAAGAACTCGAGTTACATGCTTGTGAAGTTCATACTACTCTTTGTTAAGGCGTAAAATTAATCATTATGGGATTTGCTTACTAATGGATAGCCATGAAGAGCAACCAAGCACGTTAACAAAGCCATTCAACCAAAAACATGCCTATTGTGTTTTACAAGAAAGTGAACCAACTAGTATTTTGCACAAAATTTTGAAGACAACGGTGTTCATTGATGCGTTACCCTTGAAATCTAACCAAGTTACCACTGGAAAGCAAATGAATTACTTTTTCATATTATGATATGAAATTAAACGTCGTTAAATATATATTCCATTTACAGGAAATGTTCAGAGTTGGGCTTCCTTTTTTTAACTCCCAGTATAATAGAATAGAATAGAAACAGGGTATATCAGAAAGAAGGTATTTTAGTAAAATGCAGAAGACCACGCAATGGAAGCATGGATAAGGATGAGTAATCATGTTTAAAAAATTATAATGGCGGCCTAAAAGAGGTGAAGGGGAGGGGGGCAAGAAGGGAGAAAATATGCAGTGAAGAGATTGAGCATTGTGCATAATTTAATGAATAGCCACCTGAACATCATTCAAAACAAAATACACCCTCCAATCACTTGAAGAAATCTCTCGTAACAATAACAATGCATTTTGCAATATTTGACGTTTTTGTCCACATATTCAAATATACTCATATTACAGGAACAACAGAGGTATTAGCGCTCAAAATTGTAGAACTATTTTGAGGAATTTATAATAACATACCATCAATCTTTCTCCTATCTCCTAACCCTTCTCTCTCTCTTTCTCGTATACTCTCCGCTTTCTCTCCAAAATCTCCCTTTGCCCTTTCAACTGAAGAAGTGTAATATAGTGACTAAAGCATATATTGCCTGATAATACTGTCACGGGAAACCATGAATATTAGACAAAGAAAGTTATTAATCATGTTAGTTCTGTGGTAAGAATAAAAATGAAACACCATATTACTAAGGAGCAATTGTAATGTAACATTTAAAAACAAATTATTTGTTACTTCAGAAAAAAGGTTTGCGGTACAACCATGTGAGTTGGAATAACTCCACGTTCCGGTCAGAATGCTCTGGCCGTCGTCAGGAGAATGAGAAGGGCGAATAAATCAGCAGAATTTATATACGAAGCAGCAATTCACTTAATAAAATGGATGCAAACAAATAACATAGAAAGAAATAGTAACAGTAACATCAAAGTATCTACATTGAAAGGATAAATAACATCAAGGTACCTGCATTGAAAGGATAAGTGACATCAAACGAATCCTGCGTTGAAAAGAAAACAATGAAAGCAAGTGAACAATAGGACTAAGAAATCAATTAACCGTCTGGATAAGCTGGAAACAAGGTGGAGAGAAACATGACATCCTGTTGGGGAAAGAAATTAAGGTTAAAACATACATATGGAAAAGGTGAAATATTGACAACAGAATGAGTATACTAATAATAAATGTTGTGAAAGGCTGTGGAGAGAAAAAACAATGATAATGAACAAATTGAGGAGAGAAAAACATGAAATCCTGTCGGAGATAATCTGTGGAGAGAAACAAGTCATCCTGTTGAGGAAAGACATTAAATTTAAAACATACATGTGGAAAAAAGGGTGAAATAATGACATCAGAATGAGTATCATAATGATGATTATAATGAATGAAACAACAAAACAAAGGTAATGAACAAGTTGAGGAGTGAAACATGAAATCCTGTTGAGGGAAGTAATTGTGGTTAAAATACATAAAAAAATTTATAACACTAGTTATTATTGGAAGAGTGAAAACCATATGTCGCTGATCTGTAAACCCTTATCCTGTGTAACTGTGTCATGTTTGTGAATCTCGATGGCTTCACGGACCCTCCTGGTATACCAGTTGGAAGCAGGGGCTACAAGTTTGGTGTCTTCCCAGTTAATCTGGTGATCACGAGTGACAGAATGATTGATAATGGCAGATCGGTCGTAGTGACCAAGTCTCCCATGGGCACGGTGTTCCTTGATGCGAGATTTGATGTCCCTCCCAGTCTCTCCGATGTAGACCTGACCACAGGAACATGGTATGCGGTACACTCCTGGTTTGCTGTCGGGAGAAGCTGTGTCTTTGTGTGTGTAGAGAGACTTGTGAAGTTTGTGTTTAGAACTGAAGAAAACCCGTATGTTGGCCTTCTGCAGGACTCGTTGAATGCGGTGAGAGACATGACCTGTGAAGGGAATAGTGCAGGACGAGATGTGTCTGGTTGGTGGGGGAGCATGGGGTTTGTTGACAGATGTGCGTATTTCCTGAGGAGGGAAACCATTGTTGACTAAGGCTGCTTTGATGTGTTTTAACTCGTCGTCAAGGCTGGTTGAGTCGCAGACGTTGTGAGCTCTCCTGATCAGGGAACTGGAGACCGAACGTTTGACGGACGGATGGTGGAAAGATCGGAAGTTTAGATAGCGGTCAGTGTGGGTAGGTTTACGGTAAACACTATGGGAGAGTGAACCGTCAGGCTTGTGGGTGATCAAAACATCAAGAAAAGGAAGAGAGTTATTGTTTTCTGTTTCTGACGAGAAGCTGATGGAGGGGTGATGTTTGTTGAGAAAATCCTGGAAATTGTTCAGCTTTTCCGGACCGTGCGGCCAAATGACAAACGTGTCGTCAACGTAACGGAGCCAAAGTGTGGGTTTATACGGTGCTGTGGAGAGAATAGTAGTTTCGAATTGTTCCATGAAGAGATTAGCTATAACTGGGGAGAGTGGCGAGCCCATGGGGGCACCTTCTGATTGGTTGTAGTACTTATCCCGCCACTGGAAGCTGGTGGATGTAAGACATAGGAGAAGAAGGTCATATATCTGTTGGGGAGATAGTGGGGTTCTGTCCTGGAGATCAGTGTCATGTTGTAATCTAGTTATGGTGATGTCGCAAGCCTCTTGAATGGGGATGCTGGTAAATAAAGAGTCAACATCAAAACTAACTAGTATGTCTGTGGAGTTGAGCTTGATGTCATTGATGATTGTGGTGAAGTGATGAGAATTGCGGACATGATGTTGCGACTGACCGGTGAGGGGTTGGAGGATGTGTGCGAGATGTTTAGCAAGATTGTAGGTGGGGGAACCACGTGAGGACACAATCGGGCGGAGAGGAATGTCTGGTTTGTGAATTTTTGGTAGACCAAAGAACACTGGGCAGGAGCTGGAGGAAGGAAGAAGAAAACGATAAACTCGTGGAGGGAACAGGCCAAGTTTATTGAGCGTACGAAGTTTGTCAGTGACGCGTCGTTTGATGTTGGGTGTCGGGTCTCTCTTGACCTCGGTGTAAGAACCTGTGGATAAAATATCAGAGATCTTATGGTTGTAGTCCGTGCGGTCCATGACGACCGTGGCGTTGCCCTTATCTGCGGAAAGAATGTGAATAGAGCGGTCAGTGCGAAGAGCACGCAGGGCGGTGGTCTCCTGTTTGGATAGATTAGGTTTGGGGGGTTTCGCTGTGGAAAGAATGTTAGTAATTTCCCTGCGAAGTTCGTCACCCTCTGCTTTGCCGACTACCCTGAGTGAGGGTTCAATGCTCTGGACGAGTTCAGCGGAGTCAATCTTTGACGGTGCCATGGCAAAGTTCAGACCTAAAGAAAGGAGAGAAATTTCGTGATTAGTGAGAGTCCGAGTGCTGATGTTGACGACAGTCTTGGAACCTGAAAGAGAAGGGGAGGAGGGAGAGAGGTTTGAATTAGTGTCTCGAAGTTTGTTGAATTTGTTGACCTGCTTCCGTTTAGCTGCTTCAAACGCGTGGTTGGAAGAGTTGTTAGACCATCTGGTGACCTTCGTAAAATCTGTTTCGCTAAGAGACCTGTGGAGAAAATTGTGAACGTTAGAAAAATCTGCGTCGGAATCCGAGAGCTTGCGCCTGGTGATGGAGATGCTGTCTTTTAGGAGAGAAATACTTGCCTGGTGGATGATGTTGGCTGATTTGCGGCTTCTAAGCGGGTTGCGTAGACGTAGTCCCTTGGGAATGATGTCGGTGTCTCTGCATCTCTTAAGAAAGGTTAGGTTGTTAGTAAGTCGAGAACGCTGAATAGAAATTCGCTCAAATCTTCTAATCTTCTGGTGAACATGCTCCCCGTAGAGTTATTCCAACTCACATGGTTGTACCGCAAACCTTTTTTCTGAAATACAACTTCACCATGCAAACCTTCAAATCCTATATAAATTATTTGTTAGTTTGCAACGTTGCATAAATACTTCTTTTAGAAGGGCTTGGTCTCACAATTCGTATATATGTGAACATTTTCTGTACGGTTAGCTCTTACTGTTTCCTTTTGCTATCAATATTGTTTTTTATATCCCTTCTATGAATATTCATGAGTATTCTAAATACATGATTGGTCAATTGGTGATCACGTGATAAAATATAATTTAACTAGGAAAAACAAATCTCTGTCAGAGCTCCGAATATCTTTAACTATTTTTTCCTGGGCAGAACTGCGCATGCTCTATTTAATATTTTCTTCCAAGGCGCTACTGCGCATGCTCACTTAGTCACTGTTCATTGAAAAAAAAATTGTGTAAAATTCGAACGCTCAGACGACCCGCTAAGCGAGTTCTTGACCTCGTACAGACTGCTCATATCCTTGCCGCCTGCAGTATCGGCGCAAGTCACCGATACTTTTAATAGCCCCGCGCCTGGATCCGAATCAGCTACTGGCGTACTATAAATCGGTTCGGATCGGATATGTAAACAAACATGGCGGCCTCCGAGGAAGTTCGCTTTGACCTCTTACAAGGGGCAAATATCGATGATTTTATTGCTTGCACTGACAGTTCAAATACGAAGAAAGTGAAATGTGAGCTATTCGTCGTGCGTAGCCATAGACCATGATCTAGATTATCGTACTACATGCATGTTTTTTATATCCCTTCTATGAATATTCATGAGTATTCTAAATACATGATTGGTCAATTGGTGATCACGTGATAAAATATAATTTAACTAGGAAAAACAAATCTCTGTCAGAGCTCCGAATATCTTTAACTACTTTTTCCTGGGCAGAACTGCGCATGCTCTATTTAATATTTTCTTCCAAGGCGCTACTGCGCATGCTCACTTAGTCACTGTTCATTGAAAAAAAAATTGTGTAAAATTCGAACGCTCAGACGACCCGCTAAGCGAGTTCTTGACCTTGTACAGACTGCTCATATTATTGCTACATGTAGTACGATAATAATATACCAAGCATTTAGTTCGAAATTGTAGTGGAAATTATATATCTTCGGAGGGACTGGCATAGTACTATTTTTTTCCGAGGGGCAAAGCCCCGAGGAAAAAATAGTTACTAATGCCAGTCCCTCCTCAGATAAATAATTTCCACTACACTTTCTCACAGCTTGGTATATTTGTATAGTATTCATTGTATATGAAGGTTAGACTGAAGCTATTTACATTTTCATCTCGCAACATAATTATTTAAAAATGATGTACGGTAGCCTTGCATTGTCACTGATAAGTTTTGACAGGGGCGTCTCCTTTGCAACTAGTCTTTCCTCCTGTCAATTATCATTATCAATAAAATGATTTTGAAACAAAGATGAAATGAATATGATACAGTATTATAAGAATATCCCAGACCTTTTTGTGTGTGATGTTTTCCCTGCTTTGTAAATTTCACACTTAAAATTTTATAATGTTATGATTGGGGGGGGGGGGGAAAATGTTGCTTGTTTTTTAGTCAATCTGCATGATTTCAGAGAATCGTTAATGAACCAAGAATGAACGAATATTATGCTGCTTGGATGAACGACTGGGTAAATGGATGAATGAATGGGTGGATGCGTTAATGAATCGGTGAATGGATTAATTAATTAATAAGTGAAAGAAAGAATGATTGGATGAATAAATGAATTAATGAATTTACCAACTCTTGGATAAATGATCGGAGAAATGAATAAATAAATACGTAAATAAATAAATACACCCATAAATAATAATAATAATAGTAATAATAATATGCATGTACATGGCATGCCTTTACACATTTTATAAAAAAAATGAATGGCACTATTTCTACGTGAATCGGTTGTTGTGTTTGATAGAAAAGTATTGAAGATTATGGGTTGTACTAAGATATTAAGACCTTTTGGTGCTGATGCAACAACAATATCAGAATTCATAAATGATTATATGCAATGTTTTAATCATAGGCTGTACATTGGAAGCATATGTGTTCGATATCGATACTAATTCATGGTGTACGATTTGTTGTAATCTGCTGTTTTAGGATACAGTCGTATATTTATGTAACTGTATCTTTGTGGAAGAAAATGGGTATTTTCCTGAGCACCATTGCATTATGTTTGTTCTTCAAACGAGTTTCTAGATAACTAAATGTAGCTGTCAAAATGAGACGTATGTTTAGTACATGTACATTGTGAAAGATTGATATTGCTGAACGGTAAAGATCTTAGCTCTTATGAGAAAAGCTCAAATGACCTATATAGATAAGATGAGATTAGAAACCGTGTTTATACGTAGGTTTCAAAGTTTTGTGCTCTGGATCATATTTGATATTTCAAATGTTTGTTTAAGTTATAATCAGTGACGAAGTTTTTTGCATTTGTTATATCTTTTATGCTAAAAGCTTTGATGTTTATCTAAAATATTGCTTTGGGATCCTTGATTATTAATAACTGCTGGTATGTATTATATGTTACATTTAGACTTACACATGTGTTTTTGGCTTGCATCGTTTCAAGAAATTGTTTCGCGCCGTTTTGTAACCCCATACGCATGCTGGGGAGTTTTGCCCAATTGTGCAAAACTTTTTTATGTGGGGAGTTTAAGGATAATCCCCCCCCCCCCCCCCCCAAAGTCTGGGGCGGAGAATAAACAGTGGTTTTTCTGGTTAACAACGATGGACGTTCGCACGTGAATTCTGTTCTCTGAAAGTATAAAATTAAGTAAGTACAAAGTAGAAACATAACAAAGCAAACGACATTAACTTTCGCATCCTACCGGGTAACCATTTAACACCTGGGTGGAGAGTGACAAATGTAGATTAACGCATTCGAACCCCAGACCTCGTGGTTCATATTCCGGGGACTTATCCACTGATCCACAACACCTCTACATAAATGACGGAGTGAATAAATGAACGAATGGGAGAATTGAAATAAATGCGCATGAAATATCATCCCAACGACTTTCGAAAAATGATATCAAAGGCAATTCAATACGCTTTGGTATGTCCATTAGAAATCATGTTCATATTGCGTAATATGTCTTTGTAATGATCGCACATTTCGATAGGTGATTGAAAAACCTATTAAAATTGTCTTAGGTTGATTTTGTTTTTAATTTAGTTTTTGCGATCGTGTTAAGAACACTTTTTAAAGTCCTGTTGAATTAGGAAAATGCACTATGCCAACATCAAATCCAGTTAAGTAGAGCACCAATAAACCTAATCAAATGCCCTGTTGAGACTGAAAAAGTGAGTACTGAAAATGCAGTCACTTTTATTCTATCTCAAAGCTAAAATCCATGCCTCGGTTCATCCTCTGCTGATGCAATGTGTTAACATTAAACATAGATATAATACTATAAATAGAATGAAATATTATTTATCTGTTATTATCAAACAATATGAATTAAACTCTTTCAGACATAAAGCTCCTTCTGTATGGAATTCTCTCCCATCACACATAACTTCTGTAAAAAGTTTGAATTTATTTAAAAGAAATAATTTTTAAATTATATCTCATTTCCAATGATCTCGCGATGTAAACAAAACCAATATCATTTCATGATGCAGTTTTATTTAGGGTTGTGCGGTTACGTTTTTGTTTGTGTCTGTTTTCTATTTTGTTTTGTTTATAATTTTTCATCATTAATCATTTAGTATGATTCCATTCGTAATTTTACTGTTAATGTCATTTTCTTTCCTGTCATGGTGGCTGTCAAGACAAACCCACTAGGGGCTTTATACAGCAACCAAATTCCTATTTTTATTGTCAATCTTTTAATATTTTAAAGATTGCATTCAAAATGTAATAATTATGTCTTAGTATTCAATTATAATGTTACATATTTCTTGCATTAATGTTTTTATTCTGGAATGGAATAAAGCTGAATTTAATTAAATTGAATTGATTTATTAGGGAAAGACTGAAGTAGTTGCTAGTTGTGTGCAATTGTCCTGTAGCTTAAACGTCATAATTATAAGCAAAACTCTGTTTGCATAGGAAATTAATATTCATTATTGCATAGGAAATTAATATTCATTATTCATTATTTCACAAGGTATTGGACAAGTTGAACTTCTTCTGAGGGCATCCAAAATGGCATCCAAACCACCAGAATATACCAAACTGATGGTTTCCATCGCAGAAAAGATCGAATCTACTTCCAAAGGACTCATGTACTTCCGAAATATTTGTCGTGAACAGCGGCACGTCAGGGCTTTCGATCTGGACAAGAAAGGAGCATTCGAAATCATCCAGAATCTCCAAAGGAAAATGATTGTTCAACCAGGTCACTATGAGAAGTTTGTAGAGATACTAGAAATCATTGGGAGAGACGATGTTATCAAGATGCTGCCGGGTTACCAGGACTATAAATCAAAAAACAATGCAGGTACAAAACTGATGATTCATTTTGTATTTAATGTTCATCGACAGCAAACAAAGAAAGTAATCAGTGTACTTATACAGCTTAAATCCTATGATGATCATAAGGTTAAATGCCATTTGGCCAAATGCCACTAAGTCCAATGCCCATACGGTCTAACATCATTTGGTTTAAGACCAGCTTATCCATCAACATTCTGTCCAGTCATCATGTTCCAATGACTATTACGCCC
The DNA here is from genome assembly GCA_025617745.1 of Heliocidaris erythrogramma. Taxonomy (NCBI): domain Eukaryota; kingdom Metazoa; phylum Echinodermata; class Echinoidea; order Camarodonta; family Echinometridae; genus Heliocidaris; species Heliocidaris erythrogramma. The sequence continues at coordinate 5,896,489 of CM046863.1, forward strand.
AAAGGTTAGTGTTTGACCGTTTCATCTGACAGCAATCATGGTCACCTTACCACTTGGTTTACATTCATTTTATTCAAATACTACTGTACTTTAATGTTCACTTAGTCTGATAGCCATAACCGCTTCGGCTTAACTCAATCCTCCTATTTCCCACATAAACTAATCACGTTTGCATGTGTTCGTAATTTACTTCAGTTTACCGGTTATCATAGCTTTGTTTCGTTTATTAGGTGGTCTGTCATTTATGACAGACCTCCTTTTAATTTTGTCAAGATTTTTCTTCTTTTTATTTATTCTTTTTAAGGCAAATTCTTGTTCCCACCAAATCTCGAAATCAACCAGGTCAATATTATCGAGTTTCATGTCATGTATGAGGTCAATCATGGACATGGTCCATTAAGCTTTTGGAGGTCATCAGGTCATCGTGACGTCATCAAGACGCCATTTTGTAAATTTACAAGATCGATTATATCTTCATAATCGATCATCAAAATTCAACTATATTCACATCACATAACCTTCACATGACGGGTCATCAAGTCATGTCCTCACAGGTCATCTAGAGGTCAGGACGTGCGCGTACGCGCGCGTCAAAATTTAAAAATGCTCAAAATCACGTACGATCAAGTCTGCACACGTTTCAGGTCATTTTGAGCATTTCAAAAATGTCCGTGCATAAGCGTCCGCGCGCGCGTTTTACGCGCGCGCAAGTCGTAAATAACGTTAAAACGCTGTTTTTTCGATTGATTTGCAATCCTGACACTTTTCTTCATCATTTCCATCAACTTGGAATCAATTTCAATCAATAATAAGGTCGTACGGGCGCGTCAAAGTTCAAAATCCGTGCGCGCGTCTATGACGAAAATAACGTAAAAACGTGCAAAAACATGCCTCTACAAAATTAACTCTAGCTCTTTAAATAGTCCACAAACCCCCCAATTTTTTTTTCATCATCAGGTAGGGTATGAATCATAGATATGATTTCATGTATCATTTGACCCTTATAAACATTATGACGTCATCAAAATGGCGCCAGAACTCAAAATTTCCATTTTTCATGTTTTGACGTCATCACATTTATGCAAATTTGGCTCTAGATTTGTAATTATTGGTCGTTTTTCGCCCAGATTTTAATATGTTGTAGCTGAGGCAATTTCCTACAAAATCAGTTACCACCATTTTTCATTTTGATGACGTCATCACAGTGAAATTTTCAATTAAAGATGCCATGTCAGAATTTTCCCTATTTGCGTGTTATGTCTATGGAAGATGATTTTTTTTCGAATCATGAATCTACATGACATTGTTCTCTGAGCTGTATCTCAGTTGTTTTTGGTCTATTTTCTTCCAGATTTTAGTATGTTATAGCTGAGAGTATAAGCTTTTATAAGTGTTTATAGGTCTCCAATTTTTGATCAAATGTCGGGATCATGCCCAATTTTTCACTACAAAATGGGATTTGAGAATCACGTTTTTCGCTTACGTGTTATCTCTATGGGAAATATTTTGGTATATTGGTCAAAGCACTTGCCTCTCACTCGGGTGACCCAGGTTCGAACCCCGGTGGGTCCATTAAAAAATAATTTTTTGTTGCTTCTTTTTGCCTTTCATTTTACCATCCTCTTCGACTATTATAACATAAACAATCACAAATCAAGTAATAAACTGCCTTATTTTGCATGTTATGTCTATTAGAAAGTAGTGTGCAGTAGTTTATGTATAACCCTATGGAAAATCTGATTCCCTGAAGTGTATTAAAGCTATCCTGCAATATCATTAGTCCTATTTGATATCACAATTTCTCAAAATTGGCTCACTCAATTATCTTAAAATTTTAGTCAGTTAGGTCAAGTTCCCACATCTTTTTCAAGGTCATCAGGTTATCGTGACGTCATCTGGGCGCCATTTTGTACAAATCAACTTATGGTCGTATCTTCATAAGAAAATGTGATTTTTCTCTGTCATTCACTGTCATTGCAGTCATGGTCATCACCATTATCCCCATCAATATCATCATTATCACCATCATCATTATATCATCTATCATCTTCATAATCACCATCACCATAATCTCCACCATTATCGCATCATCAATCTTCATCATTATCCCCTTCATTATCATGATTATCATCACCACCATAATCATCATTACATCATCATCATTATTATTATCACTGTCATGATCATCATCGCTATTATTATTATATCATCACCATTATCATCATCACCATAATCATTTTACAATGACCGTTTCACACATTTTGCTACATTCCTGTCCTCAAGCATCTCCATTCATGGCATCCTTGACTTCCTATCTTCAGTTTAGTAGTTTCCCCCATTATTATGATCATCCTGATTACGATCATGATCATACAAATTGAAAGACAGACCACCTAATTCGTCCTCATGACGAATTAAATTCTAGTTTATTCATTCATTTTCCAAACTAAAACATGTCGACGGCGTCTCCGTAAATTGTACAGTGTCAGGATTGATGAGGCCGGAGACAGGTATGGATTGTTTTGTGCTAGCACAAAAAATTGTTTTGTTTTAGCACAAAACAATCCATACCTTCCTTTGCTGCGTCATTTATTAGTGCTCACTTTACGCGTCCAGCTTCTTTTCTTTTTTTTTTTACTTTTATCATGGCTACTCATGCGTCTTTTTAAATTTTTGCATCTTTGTTTGAAATTATGCACCAACTTTTCCTTCCATTGTGGCGTCACTACCTAGCGCTTACATCATGCGTCGAGCTTAGTTTTATTATCTTTATTATTTGTATATTAGCAACTTATGCGTCTTCTTAATTTTTTGCATCAGATTATTTATTTTCAGTATTACTTTGATAAAGGTCTTGACCGAAACGTCAGTCCAATTTTTTGGCTCCTGCGGTGTTTTCATTTGACTCCTGAGTATTAACTCTTTCTTCGATATATCGCACAACAAGGGTCCCAAGTCCTTGTGTTGCCATAAAGCCATTATGGTAATAGCCGGGAGGGCGCATTGTTATACATAATTTGTATATATATATATATATATATATATATAAATGAAATGAGCCAAAAATCAGGACGCAGCTGAATACCACAGGTTTATTGGTGTCAAGCTGTCGGCTTACGCCTTCTTCAGGAGCGATACAACGAAGAACGAAACGAAAATGGAACAAAATGATAATACATGTACTACTGCATGCATAACAGAAAAGTAATAACAATACTTCTGGAATAGCTACTATCCAATACGAATAATCTGTATATAAATCGATATAGTGATAATTTATGTAAAGTTTGATATAATTCAAACCATTACCTGTTGTTGGTGGTTCTGCTTGCTTGTGCGATAGATCACGTGACCAGGTCTACCGCAAAAGCAAGTTAACTGATGTGTGTCACGAAATCCGGGGTTCGAATCCCACCGCAGCACTAACGTCCTTTAGCAAGACGTTCATCTACATTTGCCACTCTCCACCCAGGTGTTAAATGGGTACCCCGTAGGATGGCGAAAGTTAATGTCCTTTGTTTAGCATGTGTGCGCTTAACAGGCGACTGGCTGGAATGCTCCCCAGGGAGTGGAGAATGTGCATGCACTGTGTGCGGGCGTGCTAGAATCCAATGACCGGGGTAATAATATATATCTAGCGCTTTGAGCCAGTACTTAAACAATTCTTTTAAACGGAAGCTAAGGTGTTACCTCTTAAGTAAGTACATGTATATATGAATATTCATATCTTGTTGGATCGTACAGGTGGTCACATAGACTTTGTTTGTGTAACACTGTCATGTCTTTACAAAATTTTCTTCTCCTTCTTCTTTTGCTTTTTTCATTTTCTCTTTTTCTTTTCTTCATCTTATTTTCCTTTTTTCTTTCTTTCTTCTTCTTCTCTTTCGTCTTTTCGTTTCTTTACTCCATATTCTGAGCTTTGCTCTCCGTGTACGTTTTATAAATCTGATATTTCTAGTCCGTCCCCCCTTTTCATTGCATCCAAATCAGAATTACTTTATACGGGAGCCTAATCATTTACAAGCAATGCTTTTTATTTAGGCTCCCCACATTTTACATATTTCCTCTTTTGCCAGTCGTTTATATATTTCTCAAACTTTTTACCTATTTACTGTACATTATACTTGATTTGAGTTCCTTTGAAATTGACAGTTATGCTTGTAAAATAACTTCTGAAAAATTGTTTCGATGTAAATGTGGAATGTGGAACAAATAAACTTCAAAACTTCACACTACTTGGGAAAGGCGCTTTATAAATGCCAGGTATTATTATTATTATTATTATTATTCGAAAGAGATGATATTGGTAAAGTACATAAATGTAGACCTATAACTTTGGTACATAATCATCAGTTTGGTACATAATCATATATAGTCAGGGCTCATCGCGTAATGACGAATATAAAAAATGATTCACCGAGGGAAATGATACACACAAGTAACTATGACAATACATTTTATATAAAGCAATGTATGCAATTGCTATGCGATTCAATCAATGTTGTAAACAGCGGGTAGTAATTATTGGGAGGGGGTATATATAGTAATATGGGTGCCTTCTTATATGACCTATATCGATAGTCATTAATTTATTGGTCGACATTAATGCCATGCGGATGGAGTGTCTTGAGTTTGTTAATCCAGTATGATTCTCTGTGTAAGATTGTGTCATTTGATTTGTTATTTACTGCAATAAATCATATATACCTACCTATTATGCCTGTAGTCTTGACTACGGGACCCCTTCGAGAATTATCACACATGTGTCACAAAATTGTGCGCACCCCCCGTAATCCTATTGTCCCCTTTGCCACTCACGCGCGTCAGTACGCTACGGCCATCTTCCTCTTTCTTGCTCGCCCCCGACGAGTTAGGACGTATAGTCACAGCGCTCCTGAAATCAGGTCGTATAGTATCTTTTTGGTGCGCTTTTTCGCATAGTTAAAGCACTTTTAGGTACCTATATTCGTCTAGATTATAGTACTTTGTGTTTTATTAGTCACTCTTGCCGATTGCAAGGGATTTTTTGATTCCCTTTCTTGGCATTTATTTTTCTCTTTCACGGTCAGCCCCACGTAGATATTTCCGTGTTTGCGGGTGTTTCCGTTTGTCACCGAGCCTTCTTACGGTTTAGGCTGTGAAAATTTATTTAGTGCGTATCTCCCAAATAAACTTTAGTTTTATTTACTGCATTCAGTTGAAGTATTTCTTAATTTGAAAAGTATACTTTATTGTCTGTTTTATTGCAGTGGTATGAATTCGGAAGAAGAAGCAGCTGGGTCAAGGAGACCTGCTTCTTCCGAAGAGTTGTCTAGCAAGACGACTCGGCCTTCCAGAACTCCCCCGAGTACAGCGGTACGCGGGGGAGGGAGGAGGGCTAAAGGTAAGTTGCCTAGTGGTGTTCCCTTGCAGAGTTTGCCAGTTTCGGAGCTTGCGGCTTCGGGACGGGTGGCGTTAACTGAATCGGGACTCCGAAGCCTGTGGTTTTGGGGTGGGTGGCGTCAGATTCTAGTGGTTTGGATATCTCGAATCCAATCCCCCGGTCGCTGAGACCAGAGGGGGGGGGGGGGGCTGTTGTTTCCCGTACGGTAGCGTTCACTCGCTCTGATCCGTTAGGGGAGACGCGCCCCACTACTGCAGGGCAACCCACGGGCTTAGTCCATGTTGGGCTGGGTTCTCAAACCCTAGCCCCCGGCAAACGCCATATGGGGGAACGAGTACTTCCTGGGCTGTCTCAGTTGCCAGCTAATGGGAATGCTCGAGCTAACAATGTTGGTCTGGGTTCACAAACCCTAGCCCCCGGCAAACGCCATATGGGGGAACGAGTACTTTCTGGGCTGTCTCAGTTGCCAGCTGATGGGAATGCTCGAGCTAACAATTATGGACGCTCTTCGGAGCAACAGGTGCTTTCACCTGAGTGCGTGACTACTAGTGCTCCCCTATTGCCGCTTTCGAGCGGTCCAATAGTGGGTTCACATGCCTTTAGTAGTCATCGGGCACATACCGAGTCATCTCGGTCTGCCCACGCACTGGGAGCTTTTAGCTCCCAACCCATGGCTACGGCATCTTCTTGCCTAGCCAATATGGGTGATTTGGGCGATTCTCTAGGCTTACGCCATGAGCGCTCCAATCCCTTTTTGGGAAGTGAACGTCCCTCCGCGGAGGAATCGGTTCGTGTTTCCGAAGACCCTTCGGGGATCCGAATGAATCCGATTAAGCGTTCTAAGAAAAGGCTTTCGGCTACGACTATTGTCGAGCCAGCCAAGAAAAGGGCCAAGAAGAAGGCGAAAAGAGGCAAGGCTTTGCCGACCTCTTGCCCGTCTGGCCTGGCTGACCCAGCTAGCTCCTCTCAAGCTGACATGTTCAGTATGATGCGGGCTTTTGCTCAGAGTCATGGTTGGTCCTTTGTACCGGCTTCTTCAACCCTGACTTCTGTCCCTATTCAGGGATCTCGCTTTGAGTCTAATCAACCTTTTGTGATTGATTCCTCTTTGTCTGAGACTGATTCGCATGTGCCTCCTATTCCCGCGGCCCTTGGGGCTCCGCCGGGCGAGGAGACTGTTGGTGAACCATGCGGGGACCCGCCTGCGGAGGCCTTTGTTAACGTTCCTTTGTCTCATTCCACTCGGGTGGAACCAGATTTGGATGCGTCCTCTCAAGCTTCGGTTCCCGAATCGCTTGGGCAGGCGGAGTCTCAATCGCTCAATCTCTGTGGAGTGGAAGCGATTGCTTTGTTGTCCAAATATCGCCCTGAAGTTCAGTCAACCCGCGCGCAGGGTTCGACTTCGCGTTGGAATTTCAAGCAGCAGGTCTCCTCTGAGGGTATTGCTCTCGAGGAGGCTTTCAAGCTGGAGTATGACCGCATTGAGGCCGCTGTGTTGGTTAAGCGATCTAATGCGGTCAGGGGTAAGGCTTTTGCCTTTTGTTCTCAGGACCAAGACAGCTTTTTCAAGGCTAAGATTCTTTCTCCTGAGATTTTGGAGGTTGGTCGTCGCTTGCGGGCAACTAATCCGCTTACCTCCGCTGCTTTCAGGGCGGAGGATAAGATTTGGTCTAATATTGAAAACCACATTAGATCAGGGATGCGTTTGACGGCTTTTCAAGGGCTTCTCTCCGACCTTAGATCCAGGGCGGAAGAGTTGAATGTTACCGATGGTGACAAGCTGATTATTGACGACTTGCTGCATACTCTTTTTTGTCTGCAGTGGTCGCAGCTTTCCACAGCAGCTGCTTCGGCTACGTTCCGTCGCAGGACCTCGGCTCTCTCAGCACTGGGTGTTAGAGAGTCGGGCATTGCTCAACTTCTCCGAGATGTTCCGTCTCGGGGTCCTTCGCTTTTTGGTGGTAAATTCGCTACGGTGTTTCAAAGAGAGATCGATGCGCGAAAGCAGATCTCGGATATGACTAAGCAGTTTCACACTAGCTCTAAGCCAACGCGGGCCCCTGTTCGGCGTAAACCTGCTGGTCCTGTTTTGGGCCAACGCAGTCGTGTGTCTAGGGTCCCGCCTCCTGAGCCTCAGCCAGCTCCGTCTCGTGGGAGAGGGAGTCGTGGCAGGGGTTTTTCGAGAGGCTCTCGTGGTAAGGCGACGGCTTCGCAGAAGGCCAAGCCTGGTTTTTGACGTTTTTCCCCGAGCGCTGGTTCGACCGAATGTGGTAGGTGGCCGACTTCATGCGTTTCTCCCCGCTTGGGAGGCCATCTCCGGGGACGGGTTTGTTCTCTCCGTCGTGCGAGACGGATTCTTCATAGATCTTTGCGCCTCGCTCCCCGGAGGGGCTTTAAGAATTCGGTCACCTCCCATGTCTGCCCTGTCTCGGTCTCATGCTTTGAAGGAGATCGAGTCTCTTTTGGAAAAGAGGGCTATAGAAAGGGTAAGAGACAGGCCGTCTCTTTCCCTTTCTCCAATATTTGTTATTCCCAAGCGCTCGGGAAAACTTCGTTTGATACTGAACCTAAAGAGGATAAACAAATTTATTCCTCCGGTTCATTTTCGTATGGAGACTCTTGCCTCCATTCTTCCGTTGATCAAAAGGGAAGACTACGCGGTCTCGATAGATCTCAAGGACGCGTACTTTCACATTCCCATTCATCGCGCATCTCGCGATCTTCTGGGGTTCTCCTTCCTCTCGGAGACTTACCGGTTTCGGGTTCTTCCCTTCGGGCTGCGCCCGGCCCCTCGGGTTTTTACCCAAGTTGTAGCGGTGCTAGCGGCCTTTCTGAGGCGTCGCGGCCTGCGGTTGTTTTGTTACCTGGACGATTGGCTTCTCCTTGCGGAGTCGCGCGATCGTTTGTTGGACGAGACTCGTTTACTAGTCTCTCTTACTCAAGACTTAGGTTTCCTAATAAATTGGGAAAAGTCAGAGTTAGTCCCCACTCGCAACCCAGTTTTTCTGGGGGCGGTGTTAGACATAAGGAATCAGTTAGCTCGACCCAGTCGAGACAGGATTCTCACCATTGTCTCTGCGGCTCGCAAGCTCTTGCTGGCCAGAAGAGTCTCGGCCAGACAGTGGCTTCAGTTTCTAGGTTATCTGGCCAGTCTAGTCGATGTTTTAGAGGACTGCCGGCTCCTCATGAGACCCTTTCAGAGACATCTCCTCAGGTTCTTCAAGCCGGGAAAAGACTCTCTTTTGGTCTGGATTCCAGTACCAGTAGAGATCAAGTCTCTTCTCGCTTGTTGGACGAGCGAGGTGTTTCTCGCGCGAGGCAGGTCCTTCTCTGTCCCTCTTCCGTCGATATCGGTTTCGACGGACGCCTCTCGGTTGGGGTGGGGAGGACACTGCAACGGCAGCACGGTTGCGGGGGATTGGTCTCATCTTGGGACTCTTCCTCATATCAATGTCCTGGAGTTTATGGCAGTTCTGCTGACCTTGCTCCATTTCAGAAGTCGACTTCTCAGTCGTTCAGTTCTGATTCTCACGGACAATGTTACCGTGGCGGCATATATCAATCGGCAGGGAGGCACTCGTTCGGTTGCCCTGAATGCCCTAGCAGCTCAGCTGTGGAGGTGGTGTCGTCGCATGACAATCACACCAGTGGCCTCTTTCATCCCAGGTCGGGAAAACCTCATTGCGGATTTTCTGTCCCGGGGCAGGTATCTTCCATCGGAATGGATGCTCCATCCGGAGGTATTTTGCCGCATTCGCACTTGCCTAGGTCCACTGGAAGTGGATCTATTTGCGTCGGTGCTAAATCACCAGCTGCCGAAGTATTGCTCCCGTGTTCGCGATCAGGGAGCATGGGCTCTCGATGCTTTCTCCCTCAGCTGGGAGAACCTTCAGGGATTCGCCTTTCCTCCCTTCCAACTGATTCCGCGTGTCTTGCGGAAAATCAGGGAAGATCGGGCGAGGGTGCTTGTTATAGCTCCCTTTTGGCCCAGGAGGAATTGGTTTCCGGAGCTTATGAGCCCTCTAAGGGCTCAACCGTTAGTTCTCCCGTTAAGAGCGGATCTGGTGTTACAGCCCCTATCGGGGATTCTTCACCACAATCCGGAGTCTCTTCATTTGACTGCTTGGCCCCTGTCAGGGAATCTGCAAGACAGTCGGGTCTCTCTGATAGAGCCGCGGACTTTTTAATGTCCAGTCGTAGAGTTTCTACTAGGGAAATTTACAATTCCCGTCTCTCGGTCTTTTTCCTTTGGTGCAAAGAGAGAAATCAAACCCCTTCTAAGGCTCCTATTGGTTCAATTGCGGATTTCTTAATCTCGTTATTTGACAAAGGGAGATCTATTTCTACTATCCGAGGCTACCGTTCGGCGATCGGGGCCATTCATTCGGGGTTTTCGGATGGTTCGGGGATTTCCAATTCCCCGCTGCTAAGCGGTTTGATTCGTTCGTTCTTTCTGAAACGACCTTCGTTTTCTAAGTTAGTGCCGTCTTGGAGTCTGCCTAAGGTCCTGGAGGCCTTGGCGAAACCTCCTTTTGAACCGTTAGGTGAAGCTTCGCTTCATCATCTTACGGTTAAGACGCTCTTTTTGGTAGCTATTGCCTCTGGGCAGAGGCGCAGTACTCTTCATGCTCTCTGTCTTACTCCTGGTCATGTTCGCTGGGAGAGAAAAGGTGTTAGATTGATTCCTAGGGCTTCTTTTGTTGCCAAGAATCAGACAGCTACCTCCGGTCCTGTTGAGATTTTTCTTTGTCCGCTTTCTGACCTTTCTTCGGTGCGTGAGGACAAAGTTTGGTGTCCTGTTAGGGCTCTCAAATGGTATATTGATAAGACTAAGTCTTTTCGTAAGGATGATCAGTTGTTCTTGATCACTAGAGAGCCTTTTCTCCTGCCTCTCTCGATTCCATTTCTAGATGGATCGTTGAAGCTATTAGGGCCGCTGGCACAGAGGCTCTTTTATCTGACAGTAAGCCTCGTGCTCATGATACTCGTAGTGTCAGCACTTCTTGGGCTCTGTTTCAAGGTGTGGCGCTTGTTGATATTTTGAAGGCTGCTTATTGGCGTTCGCCCAATTCCTTCATTTCTTGCTACCTTAGGGATATTCCCGCAGGTGAAGCTTTGTTTGCGTCAGCCACCTTGAAGGCCGCTGTGTCTTCTTTGTAGTCTTTGGTGTAATCCTATTTCCTTTGCTTGAAACATGCCTCCCGGTTTTTTGAGTTGGCGCTGGTCTGGCATAATAGGTAGGTATATATGATTTATTGCAGTAAATTTGTAAAATCAGCACTGATTTTCTTATTTACTATATAAATCTATATACCTACCTATGACCCTCCCTCCTTCCCCGCTCCTTGCAAGCAACATGTTTCTTCTTGGGGTTGCTCGCAAAAGAGGAAGATGGCCGTAGCGTACTGACGCGCGTGAGTGGCAAAGGGGACAATAGGATTACGGGGGGTGCGCACAATTTTGTGACACATGTGTGATAATTCTCGAAGGGGTCCCGTAGTCAAGACTACAGGCATAATAGGTAGGTATATAGATTTATATAGTAAATAAGAAAATCAGTGCTGATTTTACAAGTTGATGAGTTCTATCCCGATTATTTTAGCGTTTTTTACTGTGTGTGAGGGGAGATTGAAATGGACTGTGTATGGTAATGTTTTATGTTGGTTTTTGATTTCGGAACGCGTGTTATTAAATCTCGTGTATATTGTTGTTTCTGTTTTTCCGATGTACTGTTTATGGCATTGTGAACAGGTTATGAGGTAGATTGCCCAAGTAGATTTACAATTGATGTTTGATTTGATAATGAATTCTTGTCCAGTGACTGTGCTTCTGAATGTTTTGGTTTCTATGATGTGTTGGTGGAGGATACACTTGGGTGCATTTGGAGAAGCCTGTGACAAGGGTGGTTTCATTTTGTTGTTGTCTGGTGAGGGGGGATGGATCTTTTGCCCGTACAAGGAGGTCTCTCAGTGTACGTCCTCGACGAAAGGAGGTAGTGGGGGCCTGAGGGAAGATGTTCTTCATTTTTTCTGATTGGTGTACAAGGGGAAGGTGTTTGTGGATGATTCGGGGAACGGTAGCGGATTATCACTATATCGATTTATATACAGATTATTCGTATTGGATAGTAGCTATTCCAGAAGTATTGCTCATTACTTTTCTGTTATGCATGCAGTAGTACTATCAGTATTATCATTTTGTTCCATTTTCGCTTCGTTCTTCGTTGTATAGCTCCTGAAGAAGGCGTAAGCCGAGAGCTTGACACCAATAAACCTGTGGTAGTCAGCTACTGTACGTCCTGAGTTTTGGCTCATTTCATTTATTTAATTATCCTACCAAGACGGCCCGTCATGTTTTGTCTCAGCAATATATTTACAATTATATATATATATATATTGTAAGACATGGGCCTTGAACCGAACGTTTAGGATCCCTCATGGTTGGGTATGTATATAGTTGAAAGAAATTAACCTGAGGCGACGTAGCTCTTTGATGAAATTCCTCTTTATTGTTATATCATGTCAAGCTTTCGGCTGTTCATACGGCCTTCATCGGGACGATGGAGGGGATAGCTGGTATACTGGAGGTGTGTGTCTCTCATATAGGTGTGTGTCTCATGATATAACAATAAAGAGGAATTTCATCAAAGAGCTACGTCGCCTCAGGTTAATTTCTTTCAACTATATATGTGACCCGCCGCCTCAAAACCTACAATAAGTCTCACGGTCCACAACGTAGCAAACAGCCCAAAATAGTAAATTTGCTTGGATCAGTCGATTTTCTTTTTTTCATAGAAATGGGTAGTTTCATTATCATTCTATCATGTCTCAAGTTTGTGAGTCGTAATTCGACTTAGAAATATGTTTTGGGGGCATTTTAAATTGACTCCTTTTTTTCACCTGTCGAGCTGTAACGAATGTTTGGAGAGCTTTTGTAATACTTTCATTCAATGCCAAATTACTAATTTACCTCTAAAGGTATTAAATTGATTTTTGGAGTGAGTAATGAATAGGTCCTCCTGGAGTTATTGATTGCTTGTTACACACTGATTGTAAATGTGATATTTAAAGGCGTTATCATCGAGTAAACTAGGCAAGTGATATACCATTGGAAAGCTGAGAATCTGTACTTTCAGAAAATGTATAAAACAAAAAAAATAATTTTGGCGACTTATTGTAGGTTTTGAGGCGTCGGGTCACATATATATATATATTACACTAAGGGTTTGGGGCCCTTTTTTCGAATAGGCGCCTCCCCTGGCTCTATCGGTCCCCACCTTTTGGTATCCACGGGCGGGGAATGGTTCTTAGAGGGTTGGGAGGCACTTTTTAAGGGCTGACGTGCCGTCCATATTTCATAAATTCATTTCTAAACAATGAATTTCCGGAGGGAGTAATAATTCTGCCGATGGAACAGCACACCGCCTTCTGTAATGCCCCAACCCATACCCTTGCATGTGAAGAGGAGAAACCTCAATTGGTGTATTGCCAAAGAACAACGTGGCGTGTATACTCCACGGCATCCACATATAATAGGCATAGCTCCGCATGCTGTATATGTATATGATGATGATGTAATCCTCAAAGTAGGTTGTAAAATACCAAGCAAGATATAAAATCGCCGTTAATGGTATAAAAAGCAGGGATAGACGAGACTACTGCAATCTGAGAATCAGTTCCTGGAATGCTGGTGCTAAACTGAGGGATATAGGTATTGTTTGACCTGTTTTAGGTGATTGATGATTGACTGATGATGTCATGTGAAGTATCAGAGTCCAAACTATTTTTTAGGGGCGGGGCTTAGCAGGTAAAATATAATAATTACCAAAAATATTTTAAAATATATGACACGTATTCAGTGGTGTATCTACGGGGGAATGGGGGTGCAGAGGGGAGACACGTGCCCCGGGTGGCACTTGAAAGGGGCGTAAAAAATGCAAAAGAGAAAAAAGAAAAGGGGGTACAAAAAAGTATGGTCTTTGAGGTTTATTTGCGCCCCAGTCAAGGACAAACTGCGTACGAAATTATGTTTCATAGGGTTTGAAATGCGACAATTTTGTTAACCATTTTGTTAACGATTAATTGAATATAGTTGACTCCCCCCCCCCCCCCCCCCACATAAGACAGGATCTTGTTAAATACTATATAAGTGCATAAAAAGCACTTTCGAAGTATTCGATAGAAATAATAAATTGCCTTGAAATTGCCTTACTAATTTCCTCTTTTAAATTTCTTCTTGGTTAAAAAAACAAAACCTATTGCTAGGTTGCTGTATTCCATTGGATTTTTTTTTGTAAGGGTAAATACATAAGAAATTTAAATTTGAGGGGTGAAATGGAAAAAAAGAATCTACCACTCGGTCGCGTTGCATCAAAATTCATGTTCACGTATTTAGCGCCATCATTTCTAAATTAAAAAAAAGAACGCTCATTAATCTGCGTTTGGGCATATTTGATAGTTTGCCCCGGGCGCCAGAATACCTAAATATGCCACCGTACATATTCAGATCAAATGGTTGTAAATTTTGTGATGTACAGAACAATACACGTGATCAAAGATCAACATGTACTTTCATTCCATGGGTACTTTAAGCGGTGATCCGACATTTGCTTCGGTGACAATTGCTCTGGGCTTTATTTTATCAGAAGTATGGGTTTAATACGGTAATGGTTTCCGAGGATTAATCTTTTTAAATTCTTTTTCCTTTTTTTCGTCTTCTTTTGTTTGTCAGGTTTTTTCTGTTTGCACCCCTCCCCTTTTTATATAATTTTGGATGTGCCCAGATCTTTACCCCCTCCAACATTCTCTATCTCGTTCTTTCTTTGCTTCTCGTATCATCTTTTCTCGAATCTCCACATCACTTTCTCTCTCCTGTCCCCGCTATTGCTCTCTTAATATTTCTCAATGACGATTAGACGATTAGAACTATATTCTTACTCCACGCCCTCCTCTCTCTCTCTGTAACTCTTTCACATCCCCTCTCAGTAAGCAATATTCACATAGGACCGTGTGAAACACCGAGCTCTCAATGATATAGGTATCATGCATCTTTATGTGAGACGTGCTGAATATCCCTTTCAATAGCAAGATGAAAGCTGCATATTACAGAAAAGTTACTCTATTTTATGGAAAATACAAATGAAATGATTTTGATCAAAGAAAAGAAAAGAGAGAAAGAAAGGGAGGGAAAGGGAGAAAGAGAGAGAGAGGGAACGTGTTTACAGTGAGTCAGGCATAGTTCCAGTAAACACACAAGGTCCATTTTCCTGAAATTAAAACGCAACCCCACCTCTGTGTATGCATACATTTTTACAAACAATAAACAAACATAACAAAAATAAATGATAGCACATTACATTACTCACAATTATTCTTTCAAATAAATGCACATAATGAATCATACACATACAAAATATTTTTTCAGTTTTATCATTAGGCATATTCCGAGCACTTTGTGCATTACATTTAGTGGAATATCTGCTTAATAGCAAATCAATACCTCAAAAGATTACCAATATTATTACAAAAATTAGTATACAAATGATACGTATAGTTACATATTGTCTATATGGGGAGTATTTCAATATTTCTTGTCATAGTGAACCATATTTTACTTGGTTGTTTTATGCACATCATGATCTTAAATAGTATCTTAACACCAATTAGCTATACAAAATAATATTTCTCGATCAACATTACATACATGTACAGCCATGGAAAAAAATATTAGACCAAGAATGGTTACTGATAGTGTTATTTTTTTGTGGTAAGAAGGTAATAAAATATCATAAAAGCAAGGTATAATTGCTGGAATCTGGTAGTCAGTCCATGAAATACAAAGACAAATCATTTTTATAATTTTGCTTGCATATTATAGTACCCTTATTACTAAAGCTTGGTCTAATAATTTTTTTCCAGGGCTGTATATCACTTTCATGAGAAGACACCATACATAATCGCAGATCCAGTATTAATAGAATTCCTTCATATGTTTCTGTACCAATGAGTCGGAAATATCAAATAACATTTCTGCACAAACATGATATAAGCAATCTTATCTTACGTTGACATTTGGAAAGCACTTTTATGTTTCTATAGGATGGTCATCTGGTAGATTTCATCAGGAAAAATTTCTTTCCTGTCTGAGATGTTTACAGCTTCATTAATAAAAACAGAAGGAAAGGTACAATGATAAGTAAGAAAGAGCTAATAACAAAAACAAAGGGCACATTAACTAAAACCATCAATTCAGTAACATCCTTGATTACTCTACAATCAAAATCATTCTTACTGGCTTAAAGGTGTTACTCGGAGATGTACAAACAAATCAAAATGCAATAAATTTGGTATCAACGGAAAGGGGAAGATGCCCTAAAACATTCCATCAACAGGTTTTCATAAATTAATATTATTCTGTTTCAAATGTGTGCCAAAATATTCGCATATTTTCGCCCCGCGAGCAGTTTCTTTTTCAACCTTGGAAATGTGACGTAATACTCGGGACACACTTGCTTGCTTCTAGCTAGCTCACGATCACGTCAATACAGCGCGCGCAATCTTTGAAAATCTTGTCGACAAAATGTCTGATTTTGGCCCTGATTCAGATGTTAGAACCTGGAATCACACCGTCATTCCATCAATCACTGTGTGAATCACTGCAGCAGCCACACACACATATACGATTCATACAGCTACAGTACAGTCAAGTCGTATACCGTAAGCTAGCTGTCCCTAGAATGACGTCATTTTTCTAGTGCAAGAATTCTCGCTTTCGTGGCTCATCTGAGACCCTGTCAGGGGTCTTGAAAAAAAGTCCTGGTAATCTTTTTGAACAAGCTTACATCTCTCAAATTTAATTTCATCGTATTCTTTGGGGGATTAGCTTTCCAAAAATGTATAATTTGTCCTATTTCTTATTTTATGGGACATTTCTCCGGTTATCTGCTTTAAATGAGGGAAATTTAACGAAGACTAAGAGTTAGTTACATTTCCCTGCTTAAATCAAACAGCAAACAAATTATCAGCACTACGCCGAATACACTTCACTGGGTAGATAGTTTGACAAAAAATAAAAAACTAATTAAGACATAAGAACCAAAATTTCTTTCGCTTCACTCAGCCTGAATGCAATAATACATTCAGAAATAATTTTGTGCAATTATAATGAAAATCAATTAATATCCATTCATTTAAAAATATGTTTTGACAGATTACATCAACATTAAGCATTTTATTTGAATGAAAGGTGTCGCCCTCTGGTATCTGTTGTGTTCATGTCATTTCTCATCGCAAATTATACGACTCTATCTTGTTGAACAACTAAGTTCATTCAATAAAAGAAATGAGATAAGGTAAAAGTTCTTAAAAAAAATGAAACCTGCATGACAATTTATAATTTTCTAATGTTACAGATTTTACAAAAACAATTCTTACCAGTAACGTTAGGGAATTTCAAAGGCAATTTCTTTGACATCACAGTGAGTGCATTGTGGGAAAGGTCGAGGGTTGATAGCTCTGTGTTTCTCATGAGATGGTATACTGCTTGCTATACAGCTAACAAGAGACAGCTTGATAACTGTTATGAAAAGAGAGTAAAAATAAGTTTCCATTAGAAAATAAGATATGCAAAAAGATAAACGGGGGGGGAGCTAGAAACATGTTACAAAATTTCTTACAATGACATTAGTAGCCAGATTAGTTGTAATTGTGACATATTCTGAAAGTAGAGATTCTCAGCTTTCTAATGGTATTTCACTTGCCTAGTTTACTCAATGAAAACACCTCTAAATATCACATTTAGAATCAGTATGTAACCAGCAATCAATAACTCCTATTCAGTGAAAATGGCCATTTAAGTTCGGAACAAAAGAGTGCTAAACCTTCGCTCCCTGCGTGCGCCCAGGTAAAACTGGGTATTCAAATGGCCATAGCAACAGGTATGAAGAGATTATCAGATTACCGGTAGGCTAAATTGTGGCACGCTGCTCCAGGAGGACCTAAGTGTTACTCACTCCAAAAATCAATTTAATACCTTTGGAGGTAAAGTAGTAATTTGGCATTGAATGAAAGTATCACAAAAGCTCTCCAAACATTCATTAGCTGGACAGGTGAAAAAAAGGAGTCATTTTAAAATGCCCCAAAACATATTTCTACATGTAAGTTGAATTACGACTCACAAACTTGAGACATGATAGAATGATAATGGAACTACCCATTTCTATCAAAAACAGAAAATCGACTGATCCAATGCAACGTTTGCTACGTTGTGGTCCGTTCGACTTATTGTAGGTTTTGAGGCGGCGGGTCACAATTTATGACATTTTAAAATTCATTCTTAATTTATCAATATATAAATATTCTGAAACAAATAATACAACATAATCATGATCATCTTAAGTAGATGAAAATGGAATTATGTTTGAATAATGGGAACTAAAATATATTGAAGCTATAGAAGCTATTGAAGAATTTAAACACCTATGTTTTGTGAAGAAGGTACATGTAAATGATACCCAAAAGTAAACCTCACTTTCAGATCGTACAAATGAATAATGAAGAATTCTCTTGGTCTGCTCCATAATTATAAATTCGAGCAAAATGACCTGAAATAAATTCAGCTGTCATATCAACTCAGCTTGGTATTGGGTGAGCATTGGATAATATACATTGTAGAATACAAAAACTGAGATGCAAAGTGTATCGGCATATTACCCATTTATCCGGCATGGCAAGGAATCCTTAGAGAGAGGGGAATTTTGAAAAATATAAAGATCTAATAGTCTACATATTGAAAATTAGTGATACTAACGAGAAAAGCAGCTACCTAATATTTGTATGCTGTTTACGACGCATGTAAGCACTGATGGGCGTGGCTGCCGAGCCCATATCTCAGGGAAGTTGAGGTACCGAAAACGAGGCAAGCGTCGGTCCAGCGCCCTATGCCTAGGGGTCAAAGACTTTGAATAACCATACGTACCTCTTGGCCAGCCGCCGGCAGGAAGCTACGGCTCTCTCTCTCTCTTTCCTAACTTAGACCGAGTCAGCTTTGAACAACCTAAATATTATTAATGTAAAGACATAGTTTCTCTTCTTGTGCCTTTTCACATTGTAGACTAGACCTACAGCTCTCGTCACTGCTTCTGCCGCTGTTGTGGGTTAGAATTGGAAGTTTTGGGAAATAAGGACCTTCAAATAGTAGTCCGAACTTTCAGCGCTAAAAAAAAGTTAGAGGTCAGTAATATGCAAGAGGTTTTATTTAGATCTAAATAAGCGAGATCTAACTTTTAACTTGATAGTTTTACATGCATCCCGCAAATATTAGATCTACACAGGCATAGTGCACAATTTGATCAAATTGCGTACGGTTACTTTCGATCTCGTACATATTTTCGTCATCATTCTGTCTTTTGTGATTTGTCACGCGATTGTGATAGGCCGGCAGGCTGAAATAGTTTTATAAAACGGGTTCAAGAATGTAGCCATCCTGATTGGTCAAATAACACCACGTGACCTTGCAAAAAAAGCACTAACGCACGGCAAAAGGCTCTAAAGCACTGCTGAGCTGCGCGTACGCGTATCTCTAGTGCGTGCGAGCTTAAAAGCAATGAAATCGCGTGGAGTAATTGTCATTTTAGCGCAGGGATTACATGCGTGCACTGAGACGAGCAAGGCTTTTGTTGGCTGCGCTTATATGTGATGTCATCCAGGAAAGCAAATGGCAACCTCCAAGACTGTGCGAATTTTGGCGTTTCTATGGGGTTCGTAACCATTTTTATAGACTTCATAATCATATTGCCGGCCCGTTTTATAAAAATATTAATACATGGTTGTGAGTTCGTGCGTTAGTGCGACCCGGCAACACGCAGGTTTTTATCGTGGTGTCCAACACACTCGGCTTGCGCCTCGTGCGTATAGTACACCACAATAAAAACCTTTGTCTTGCCAGATCGCACCAACGCACTCCAAACCATTAGTATATACTGGCCTATCCTGCCACATTTGGAGGAGAATCTCTTCCCCTTCCTCTGATGGGCTCTGTCCACTAGAATTTCTGGAAATCCATCGCGATGCAAGCGATATAATCGCATCGCATCGTATCGCAACAAAACGTTCAAAATCCTGCGATGCGAGGCAATTGCTTGCGATAATTGAAAATCGCTTGCTGTTGCATCGCAAAACCTCTCACACTGAACGATCTCGGGCAATCTCCTGCGATGCGACGCGATATCGCAGGTAATCGCACAGTGTGAGGCAGGCTCCGAAAACGGCGTATAGAGCAAAATGAATATAGAGCCCTCATCGTTCAGTGCGAGACAGTGTGTACAAAAAGAAAAGGAAAATCCTGCAATGTTGACCTGCTGTTCATAATATAATTTTCAAAAATAATTTTTTGGTTATATACTGAACTACAAAAGAAACGTCGCACTTTTCAAATTGATATCTTTTACACATGATATTGGAATTTGATACGTAAAATCACATTTTATGCTTTTTTAACATCACAGATATGGCATTGACCGTCCATAACACATCATCATAACAAAATGTGATTTCTGTGTAGGATTAAAACTCATATCCTTTCCGTGAACATGGTAGTGCACTCGAGCGCAGCTTTTTGAAAAGCATGATGCACATGCACATCCTCTATCCAGTGGGTTTAAAAGGGACCCAAAACCATCATCCTGTCATTCGTTTCCTGAGCGCTGTCACCATGCCACGTCTGACTCGAAACCAGAGGGAACAAGCCATCGGACGTCCTAGAGTCATTGCCAACGACTTCAATGCAGCGTTCAGACAGTAGAGAGACTGCGGGAGCGATACAATGCAACCAACAGCACCAACGATCGTCAGCGCAGTGGTCGTCCCAGGGTGACAACAGCACGTCAAGATCGACATCTTCACCGGGACCACTTGCAGGATCGCTTCCGCAGAGCAACAGAATCGGCTCTACAGACTATTGGCACACACAACTTGTCTTGTCGGCGTCCTGCTCGGGGCCCTATCCTAACCGTTCGACATCGTCGGGAACGTCTCCTGTGGGCCCAACAACGTCAGAACTGGCGCTATCAACGACGAGAGTCGTTATTGCACATCTGTACTTGTTAATCAAAACAAAGCAAAACATTTTCTCAGTTTTCACTCTTGAATACAGAATATGTTTCATTGTAAATAAAACAGTTTCAAACACATACATGTGCGACGTTTCTTTTGTAGTTCAAACCCGCGGCTTTAAAACTTGATTTTATTTCACTTCTTCGTAAAAAAATCACATCATCATTACTGTATTTTAGCTGTCAAACTTTGAATTTACTGTAAGGGAAAGGACGTAAAAGACGGAAGATTTCAAGGACCGAGAAAGTTGAAAGAGCACGATATCTTGCAATACAGAAGTTTTGGGACGAGCAGGCCGCTGATCTGTGTACATGGTAGCGGTTTTTAGGGAGGCGAGTGACGGGGAGACAAAGAGCAGGCTGATGGTGTTTAATATTATGACCCTGCTGGCCCAAGCCCTCTTTCAAATCGAAGAAATAGAAACCAATAATAGAATAATTACTCACCACAACAATGAATTTGATAAAAATACATGACTTATATGAATTTTTACAAGAACATTGGACACAATTGAATGTTGAAAAAATCACACCAAAATAATTTCCCACTTTTTGGTAACCCAGGGTAAAGCGCTAAAAAATATTAAATAATTCAACAAAATGGCCGATTTTTATTTGTTACACCGGGGTACCATTTATGTCATCATATATATATATCGTTGGCAGGTTGACTTTGCAAGATTTTCCCCATGCCTTTTGTACACACTGCCTCGCACTGAACAATGAAGGCTCTATATTCATATGCCGTTTTCGGAGTATATACCTGTGCTTGGTTTTCCGAAGTTGGGTCTGACTCTACACAATAATATAATTTCCCATAATAATCTTCAAAAATAACCATAGAGCAATTAAAACTTTAACAAATTTCTTCTATGTTACTATGCAGGAATTGGCGGAGCATCATCGGGAGATATGGTTTCTGCACGGTATGTTCCCGCAAAATTTTTTCGCTGTTCTGTTCAATGAAATGTTCTTTTTTTTTCTTTGTAACCATGCAAGACTTGCCCTAAAAGGGACAGGTCATTTGCCCGTATTTTCAGTCCAGAACCCCCCCCCCCCCCCCCCCCCCCACCATAGAGTCTTGAACATGGAGTGACAAAAAGTCCTAAACTTTGCATATAAATAAAGAATCATAAAGAAATGGAGTTTCATCCGTATCTCAGACGGTTTTCCAACTATCGTTGATTAATATTTATGTATTCATGTATATGTATTAACAAATCAGTATTGCGTACACTGAGGGAATTTCTGGACTACAATTAAAGTCACGAAAGTTTGCGAACCATTTTCGAACGTAATGTGATGAACGGACAGCACCCCCCCCCCCCCCCTTCACCCCATGCCTGAACAATGAACTGAACAATTTGACTAGAAATGTCCCCAATGACAAATACAGCGACCTGTCCTGTAAGCTTGGTGTTACTGATATTACTTTATATGCATGAAATTTTATTTGAACAGATGTTGAATGATGTCAAAATCAGTGGAACATAAATGTTAATTTGAATTGCATTGAATTGAGTCAAAATTACGCAGAAATATATTCAAGTATAAAGACATTTAAAAAAGTGTCGTAGAGGAACTAATTTTGAGATCACTTTCTTAATTAATGTTGTTCCTCTTTTTTAACAAACAGTGACACAGTATCAGATAGCAAACTGAACATTTTGGCCCGTCACGTCCCACATACGAAATACAGCGACCTGTCCTTGGAGCTCGGTGTCAGACACAACGAGGCAGTTAACATTCTCGTCAAGCACGGCAGTAATTGTATAAAAGCTATCAGAGAATGCCTGGGTATGTGGTGGGACAGAACTGGTGGAAGCTTGACTGAGCTGAAGAGGATTCTCCATAGTGTTGAAATTGGTGGTTTGGTGGAATACTTAGACTAATACAGCAGACATTATTGTACTCAGCTAAAGTGGTAAATCGTAAATCACTTTATTACCTGCCGACAATGTGTATCATATTCAGCACTTAATTCAGTTTTAGGTGGTACAAATTTAAGTCCCGGTTTGATCTGTGAAAACTTGCTGTTTTTGGAATCAAATACTTTAGAATTTCGTTTATTACACTATCATGACCTTTATTTTGATAAACAGACGAACAATTACATCCGGGGGGGGGGGGGGATTTGCATGCTACATTAATCCTGAAGTGTACTGAAGTTTTTTTATCATCACTGTAATATATTGTTGCATTACTGTTTTTATCCAATACAGTTTAAAAAGTGATGTTGATTTTGCATTACGCTATGGAGGCTACAGTCACTCATAGGCCCTTGCCTATGTGGGACTGTGTCCAACATTCACTGTTGCAGCAGGCAAAAGCAGACAACAAAATTGCTCTAAACAAGATTTAATTTTCTTAAATTTGCTACATTACCTGATTCAGGGACTCTTCAGCTCTTACTTTGCCACAAATGTAGGGATTCAGACTTGAAAGTGAAATTTTAAATAATTATTTTCCTCTCCTGTTTGAATCTAGCCTGGAAAGGGGCCTGCTGATACACACAAAAGCTATTGAAGCCTATTCACCCGTAAAAGCTAGTCTGGAGTACAAGGTTATCTTCAGATAATTTTGTACATGTATAAGTGGCTACTGTGGCTGACTACACTTCCAACCTTGTAATTTTGCTAGGTATGAAGCTAAATTGAGCGCTGTAATGCAATGCATTAAAACAACAGGAACAGTCTGTGTAATATTTTTTTTTCCTGTTTCGGTCAGAGATTTTTCAAGGTGTAGGCCTAATGATATGAAATATAATTAATCACAAAAAATATACTTTTTGATAGGAAAATTGAAAATTTCATTTGAAATTCATCATGCCCAAAGAAAATTATTTTTTGTAGTAAATATACTGAGGAGACTATTATAACTTTCAGTACTCTTAATATGTTATACACATTTTTGATGAGTATTTAGTTGAGTATCACTTACGTTGCCGTAAAAAAGATCACGTGTAAAATCTGCAATATTCATATAGGCTGAAGATTTCTAAATCTATGATGTTTTTGTGGTTTTTATTATATCATTTATATGCCAAACTATGGTAACCGTTATAACTTTCGTAGAGTTGATTACTAATCGTAATAATTATCTTTTAAATTACCCAGCTAAATTTGATATACTTTAGCCATATTTATTTTTATACATTAAATATCAGTTTGTAATTGCTATGTATTTCCTAAATCATTACAATCTGAAATGAATATGTGCATGACCCTCCACCACATAACGACCAATAAGTCGGAAATTTAGGTTTTTAAATTTTAACACAGTTTGAAAGCTTAGATTGTAAGCTTTAAAATGATATATAAAAATTTCCTTGAACCATGCATGCACATAAATGAGTGAATATGAGCGCATACAGAACATCTGTGAGGCGTCCACCAGCGCCTTCCAAAGCGAGCGTTAGGCGTTTCGTTCATGTTCGCAGCGGTGTGAATCCTATATCGAATTGTATTGAATAATAGTTAGAGTGATCAACGCGGTCCTTATACGTCGGCAAATAACGCCTCGTGTAAGCCGGGCTTAACGATAGGATATCAAACATTTGCATGTGTACCCCCGAGATTGTGGAATAACTTATGGCCCAGTCACAATGTCGGCGATCTGTCGGGGATTAGTTTTGGCCGGGGGTCGTCGTAGAAAATAAAGAATCCTTGAACAATCCTAGCAATAATCCTAATAAAAGTGGAGCAGTCACATTGTCTGAGATTTTTTCAAGGATTTTGACCCGGTTTTGTCGAAAAATCGTGGGATTAGCCTCCGATCGCCTCCGATTGCATCGGAGGGGATCGGAGACGATATCTGCGAGCGTCTTTTCTTTTAATTTTTTTTCCCCCTGGAGCAAGAGCGTCTCAAACTTTTAGCGTTCCGGTCGGAGGCGCCCTTATATACACGGCGATTTACTACGATTCCACCGTACGATTCGTCGGAGACGATCACAGAAAGCGTACGAATCGTCGCAGGGCGCCTCCGATTCAGTCGGAGGGCGCCGGAGACTACTCGCAGACATTGAATCTCAACCTGAATTTCCAATCCCACACAGAATCTTGCGACTAGTCTCAGATTATTCGGAGGACGCCTCCGATTAATCGGAGGGCATCGTAGGTCATCGGAGATTATGTCTGGGATGCCCAAAATGGGTGAAAAATCTTGCGAGCAATCTTAAAATTTTAAGTTCAAAGTTGGGGACCGCGACGGGTGTGGCGATGCCTAAAAAATCTGCGACAAGCCGCAGGCGTCCGGAGAGCGCCTCCGACGGGTGCAAAATAGTGAGATCTGTCTCAAGATTTTGTTAAAATTTCCCGGGTTTTACCCATCGCCGACGCATCGCAACTGATTTGTGACTGGCCCATTAGCATTGGAAACATTCAGCCTGCAAAGACAGTTGGCCCATACGCCGATTATTGTTTGCACTGTATATTTTGAAGTCACTTTTTAAACGATATCACTCTTTCGTAACACGCAGGTTTTCAGGCGTCTTTAATTTATAACTTGTTCAATTAATTTGCAATATGATTGTTTGTTTATGAATCGTATGTTACGGAATTTATGTATTGCGTTTATTGCCACGTTGAATTATAATGTGTAATTAATGGTTAGTTTGTAATATTCATTTTGAAAAAAAAACAGCCTGAATCATGGAATAAAAATGTATTAAATGAAACATGTACAATTATATGCATTATATACACTACCACCTTCTTTCACACACACATACACACTCTTAGATATATTGATTTGTGGGGAACTGTATTGTTTTCTCCTGTTGTATTTTGTACCCCAAAAGCATGACGGAATAAAGGCCGTCATTGTGCTCTTTTGTTCTCTGTACCCCACAACTGCATGTATCTAAGAGCACATGCACGCACACACACACACACACACCCTACAAACGTACACCAACAATCTTGCACCCAATGGCTGCTAAATGATTATGATGATAGTTATTATTCTAATAACTACTGCTGCTACTACTACTACTACGACAATTATAATTATTTTCATCGTTGTTGTGGTTTTTATTATTGATATTAATATAAATGATGAGGATAAAAAATAAAAATCATAATGACAATAGTAATAATAATAATCATAATAATAATAGTAATGATGACGATAATAATAATGTCATTATTATTACTACTATGTTACCATAATTAGCATCATTAACATTTACTCGTATGACCAATCACAAAAAAGAACATTATTGAAAGAGACAAGTAATTCATAAAAAGGTTATCAGGGAAACATGACAAAAGAAATGGGAAAAAAAGTGGGGCAGAAGCCCGCCCCCCCCCCCCCCCCCCCCCCCCCACTCGCAGGTCGAAGGGACCGCATGCGTGTTCCCAAAATCTCCAGTAAAGGGGTATTTTTGGGGCAACACAATCCGGCCCGTGAATTGTAAAAAAAGGGGGTGTTTTTTATCTTTCACCCGGAGATTTCATTAAAAAAGGGGGTGTTTTTCTTTCTCTCTCTCTCTCTTCGACACCTGAGAAATTAAAAAAGGGGGGTTATGAAATATCTTGAAAAACTGATCAAATCCCAGGATCAAATTCCAGAAATTCCTGCTAGTTTTTATAGTTCATTCAGCCAGGATTATTTCATTTTGAAAAGTAGAAACACTGGCCCCCATCTCTTCCAAGGTATTGTAATGACGGCTTACTTGGGAGGGGCTAATTGGTGTCTGTCCTGAGATATGGGGTTGGAATGAGAGCTCACCTGAGATAGGGGGTACATTGAGCAGTGTTCTGAATTTATATAGGGGGGTCTCCAAGGCAGGAAAAGCCCGCGCAAAGCCCGCGATAGGGGGGGGGGGTGCTTTCAAAGGGAGGGAACAAGCATACGCGTACCCTAAATAATACTGAGTGGGGGGCCGGGGGCAGAAGCACAAAAGTAAAACACTGTAAAACACATGTGTAACCTAATATGCTGCTCCCAGTACATGAAACACATATTGAAGGAAATTAGATAAGGTCTACTTTATACAAATCTATTGTTTAAATTGATATTTGTTTCATTTTGATTTATTTCACTTTGTTATCATAAAGAGAGGGTCGTTAACAACTATGAGGTAGGTCTCAACCTTAAAGTCATATAGACCCGTATTCTCGAAGGGTGCCTAACTTTAGATTTAGGCCACTGAATTATGGAGAGCCAATTGTCACCCAGTTTTAATACTCAAAATCACCATAGACTCCCTATAGTTATGAAATTAATTGCAGATACAAATACCCCACGATAGAATTGATTTCTGATGCTCATTTCATGCCAGAAAATAATTTTGTTTCTCTATTTTGTGACATTGGGACTTAGGGGTTGACAACTGGCCTTCCATAAATTAGTGGCCTAAGTTAAGCCAGGCTCAATTTAGGCCACCTTCGAGAACACGGGCCATACAGCTCAGTTTCTATTTGCAGTGTATCATCATCAGCATATAGTAAAGGTTATACATACTATGGTTTTCTGTCCATATAGTGGGCTCACGTAAATAGTGAATGTCATGATGCCTGATGTGGATCAAATGGTTCACTTTTCTAGTGCCAGCCAGGTATAGGAAATAGGTACATGGTAGAGCGTAATTCCTTGAATGCTTTCAGTGCCATAGGGCAGCTTGGCTTAAGCCAGTGCCATGTAGTACGTTTTAAATAGGGTACATAGCACACAATATGCGAGCTAAATATCGCTATTATAGGTTTTCCCGGCGAATTTCGCACTATTTTCCGTCATTTCAATAAAACGTCCATTCAATTTAGCAAAAAACATCGCTTTACCACGTCTTCTGCCATTCAAACGTGTATTTTAGTCATTTAGATTCAGATTTAGATCTTATTTCATTACATTTTCATTTTTCAGATTATATTACAATATTGTGCTGTTAACAATATACAAAATAATTGACAACATAACTTAGTGCAGAGACATTTTCGACCATTACAAGCAAAATGAAGAGCATTAAAGTTTGCGTTGTAAGAAAGAAGATAACAGCAATGAAGACTACATTAGATTAATATTATGAAAATAAGAATGAAAATAGAGACCAGCATAGAAGCAGAGCTTGTAGAATCGCTGGTCCCTGGCGAAAGTCATGAATACAATACATAAAAAACAGACTGCGCAATCATGCATAAAATGCCCAATAGGCTAAAAGGGAAAATTAAGAAGACAGATACATGGCCATGGAAAGCAAACAAATCATAGGCATAACAGACTTTCTATCGAAGAGAAAGCATTGAAAATATTGTAAACACAAAAGCTGGGACGATTTCTTTCTTTCTTCGATAACAATTTCAAGGAGTAAACTGTACAAAAGACGGAAGATTTTGGCGTTTCGAGCAAAGGGATTTTGCTTTTGTATCATTCAAATTAATTTCCTAGCATTCAAATTAGCACGTTCGTAAGAATCATTCAAATTCATCGGCAAATGCCGGAAGGACACCTCGGGCATTTAGATTCGCAAATGGGCAGTCAAATTCGGGACATATTCATTCAATGTTTATATGCTTGATTATTTCCTCCAGTTATCGATGGAATTGTGCACTTTTTCATAAAAGCATATAATTTGGCATGTAGGTAGAGTTTTTTAATGCCGAATAATTCTGGATATGGGGCCAACGGCAATTCAGTCCCTGGGGCCCGTTGTGCCCATTTTTTTTTTAAGTGGTAATCTCAGGGTCTTTTCCCTTCAAAGTTGATGTTATAAAATCTAGCTTGATATAATGAAATATCATGTAGTATTTCACTGCCTCCAAAATCAGACAAATGCTTTAATTAGGTGCCCATTTTTAAAATAAAGGGTCATCCTATATTATACCAAAACATCATAAAGTCACTGATTTGTTGAATAGAAGTAAAATGCTTCTAATTGTGATTAGTCAACATGACGTCTTTGAAATTAGCATCACAGGTGCCACAGGTGCCCATTATAACCCCCCCCCCCCCCCCAAAAAAAAAGGCCTATAAATGCCCAAATAATTTATTTACAAAAAAAGATTTGTAACAAATGTTTGGTTTAAATTTTAAATGGTAGACATTAATTTGGAAATTAAGGTCATATAAAGAGCCCAGCTTGATTAAGCACATGGGCCCATTGACATGATTGATTGGCCATCAAAGAGAATTCTTTCCCTCAAGAGGCTTGCCTAATTCAAAATGGTTAATGTGCTAAAGAATTATGTATTCAGGCTCTCTTTCTTTATTAAAGGGACATCCAACCTTAATTGCAAGTTGCTCTGAAAGAAAGCAGAAAAATCAGAAAAGTAGATTGTTAAAAGTTTGAACGAAATCGGACAAGCAATTTGGCCGAATGGGTTATGCCACTGTGATGTAGCAGTGGACAACTCTCCCATTTGTTCCAACATACAAAATGGCTAAAATATTTCAAAAAGTTACAGAAAAAGTTACCCGACGTAAAAGGGGCTTATGAGAAAAAGACAAATTAATGACCGTGTACGACAAAATCGAGAGTTGACTGGGAATACCTCACAATCGACTGACCCAACTGCCACTTTACGATTCAAATAGTGATCTCATTTCTCAAAAATTGATAACTTTCTTATTCTTGGTCCGATTTCTTGCACGCATTCATCATTATGTTTCTTTTTTCTGTATTTTACACAAAACAAACTTATTACAAAGTTTGGATTGCCCTTTTAGGTGTTGCCAGGTTTTTTTTATAAAAATACAGATATTAATTGGCATCTTAGAAATCTTACGATGTCTAGGTTTTTTCTTGAGGACATATCAGGTTTGTCTTTTTTCAATATAGCCACGAAAATGAAAAAAGAGATTATCACTTAGTTGTTTTGCATCTGATTATAGTTTATTTTGGCATAGATTCTAATAATTTGATTTGATTCGATTGCAAAAGAAGTGTATTCTTTCGCTCATCAGGGTATTAATGTATATTGTTCATGAATTACTTTTCAATAGGAAGAGGAACATCTTTTAAATGTTAGATTGATATTCTTTTTTATAGTATATCAGTACTAAATTTCTCATATTATACCAAGTTATAAGGTTCCAGATTCATCGTAAACTTTAAAATGTCAATAGGCACATTCTAAATCACAACGGAGGCCATTTTGAATGTGACGGCCATCTTCATGAAATGAAGTGACCAAACAATTCTGCCATATCTCATCGATTTCAAAGACGTAATGTCAACTGATCACAATTAGAAGCATATTACTTATATTTAAAAAAATCAGTGACTTTATAATATTTTGATATACAGTGCGTCCCAGAAAAAAAAAAACAACCCTAAAACAAAGGCTATTGTGATCACACCATGTGCTCTATGACAAGAATTATATAATTTCCATAAACTAGAAGTATTATGCTTTGAATGATACCTTGATGGCATCCATCCATACCAAGCAGCATCATTTTGCAAATGATACGTAAGAACTCAGTTGTGTCAGATTTGGGTAAAACCGTGAAAACGTTAGGATCACATGCGACCATGACCCAAATGAAACATGACTATGAAACCATATGAGAAGGCGGTTTTCATCTTTCTTTCGATGGAAAGTGAACCCCATAACCCCCCACTGAGCGAATTTGGCGCCATATTTTCCGAATTATTCGGCATCAAAAACTCTACCTATATCCCAAATTTCATGCTTTTACAAAAAGTGCACAATTATTTCACCAATACGCCGGTCTACAGAGGAGGGAACCTTAGATGATATAGTATGAATAGGTGGATGTGTATTGGTGTTTTTGTGTGAATGTGTGTTGTGTGAGTGTGTGAGTGTGTGTGTGTGTGTATGCTGTGATATGGGTTAAGTAGGGGGACGGGGGGGGGGGGGGGAGATGGAGGTAAGTGGAATAAGGAGTCTAGAGCAACAATGGATTATGTTATACAGTTTGATATTCATTGTTTGAGGTAAGGAGGGGCATTTTTATTTTGTTTTTCTTCGTCTTCTTTTTTAATGATTACATTTCATTCAATGGTATTTTGGTTGTATATGCCTTGTTTCAATTATTTTATCGATTGTAATGTGTTGTATACATTAAAGACGAAAGGGTAGGGAGGGGTATATGTGGGGGTTTATGCACGCTTCGGCTAAAACCACTTGGTCTAATTTCCAGAAAGGCTACCTTCATTCGGGCTAAACCCTTTTGGTCCGCTCTTCACTTGGCGTAATTTGCACTTGGTCTAATAACCAGAAGGTCTAATGACCACTTGGGCTAATTATCACTTGGTCTAATTACCATTTGGTCTAATTACCATTTCGTCTACTTTATTTTATTGTCACTTAGTCTACTACCGGTTTGTCTAATGTCAGTTTGTCTAATTCCCAGTCAGTCTAAAACTAGTTGGTCTACAGGCATTTCGTCTAAAATCCACTTGGTCTAGTATCCATTTGGTCTACAAGGCATTTATGTTGTCTTATGTGCACTTGGTCTAACTTTCATTTAGTCCATTTTCCATTTAGTCTAATTGTCAGTTGGTCTAAATGCCAATTTGTCTAAACATCACTTTGTCTAATTATCACTAAGGCTAATTGCCTGTTGGGTTATTCCCTTTTCGTCTACGCACCTATACCATAACACTATGCGTCATTTTGTTGGCCGTCCCTGTAAGAAAAAAAAATCAGCTAAATGTAAGTCAATTAGGCCTACCAAGGTTTGAAAAAGTTTTGACAGCTATCAAAACATATTATGATATGGAAAAGAATATATCAAAGATAAATCTTAAGAGGATAAGTTTGAGGAAAATTTTTTTTCATTTCACCAAATGTTTCTGAGTGTCTACACACTTAACAAAAAGGTTCAGGTTTGCACCCTAAATGCAACACTGGCAGCACCTTTTTGGGTGCAATCTTGCACCCTACATGAAAAGGGTGCAAAAATGCACCTTTTTGTTCTTGTTTGCACCCTTTAATGCCCGTTTGCACCCTAAAAGTGGAAACAGGGGGGGGGGGGGCACGGGCGGGAAGTGCCCCCCCCCCCCCTGGATCCGCCAATGCTTTAAGGGTGCAAAAAGCTTGTTAGGGTGCAAAGTTGCACTCAAAAAGGTGCTGCCAATGTTGCATTTGAAGGGTGCAAAATCGTACCTTTATTTCGAAGTGTGTACGTTCGCTTTGCCTGTTTTGTATGTAATATATTATTGTACATAACGTGTATTTTGTCAAACTATCCAATACACCGCTGTACGGCTGCATATTTTGTTATAATTATGGTAAGTATTTACATGACAAGTCATGGGGGAAATATATATATATGTACGATCTTTTGTAAGAATTGTTATATTGATGATGAATAAAGGAACTCTGTAGAAGGGTAATAATATAATTGAATAAAAAAAATGCTGCTCGGTTGCTTCGCTTCCTCGCATAACATAATTTGACTCGGGGAGGGGGGGCGCAAATTCGATGTTTGCCCAGGGCGTCATAATACCTATATACGCCACTGCCTTAAAAGAAGAAAAGAAGGCAGTGAACATGACTAAAAAGCGGCATTTTTGTGGGTAGCAGGAGACACTTTTGGGGTGCTTGAAAAAAGGGGGAGGGGGGTTGATTGTGCACCCCCCAACGAGCGATTTAATTTACGTTGTAGATGAACAAATAATAGTAATGATGATGATAAGGATAATAATAATAATAATGATAATAATAATAATAATAATAGTTGCATACTCTTCATTCTTCTTCTTTCTTCTTCTCCTTCTTTTGTCTTTTTTCTTCTCTCTCTCTCTCTCTTTTAGGTCCCTTGAAAAATCATAGGGGGCAACCGCCCCTGCCCCGTCCCCCTTTAGCGCCGCCCCTGAAAATAGCAGTTTGCACAGCTCAAAAGAATCAGAGAAGCTTAATGGGAGAATATTTAGTTATTGATATGACAACAGTGTGACACCTTTGAGCAGGAACTTAGCCAGAGCTGGGGACACAGTGCCCAAAAGTTTAATAATATTGCAGCACTATCCCCCGCCAGAAGCTTGCTCGCTACGCTCGCTCGCACTCACACTTATTGTAACTCATGGCAGTAACATAAATTTCTATCTATCTTTTTTATTGAGAGATTATGCTTGAAATGAAATGCTTTTGCGGCATCTTCGTCATGAAATCGATATAACGCAAGCATGACCTTCAGCAAGAACGTAATATTTTTGGTCGCTCGCTTGCAAGTTAGGAGTAAGGCAGAATTGCATATTATGTAAATATTAGAAAATATATCCTTAACATTTAATGCGTGTTAAGTACAATGTTGGGGTACGGCAACGTATCAAAACGCCATTTTTCCATTCTTGTCTTCACCTTTTGTAATTAAGTTCCCCCTTTTAAAAAAAACGGTACCCAGTTCGTTCAAAACCCCAAGTGCGTGGGTCGTCTTGCCCCTCCTATGAAAATACCCTGGTACCGCTCCTAGCTTTTATTGACTACTTGCACAAACAATTTTGTACATCGGATATCAAATAAGAACCATGAATAACAGATTATCAACCCAACAAACATAATTTGAAGTGCAATACAAAATCAGGTTCTTCTACTTAAGTCATGAAAGGAAGAGAAGACCTATAGGATTTTTTTATTACTAAAAAATAATACTAAATAATTGAGTTTAATAAATTAATATATAAAATGTAGGGATTGACTTTATATAATCAGCAGCAAGGTGAATAACTCTTTTAATGCACATTTACGTATAGATGACTTCTTCGCTTTTGTTTGAAATTTCATTTTTTAAAGTTTCATTTCCCTTTCCTTTCTCAACTTGCTACTAAATGGCCAGAAGAATAAATAGTAATTAGACCAAATGGTCATTAGACTATATGAAAATTAGACCAAATGATAAGTAGCCTAACTGGTTTTTAGACGAATTGGATATTAGACCAAATGGTCATTAGACCATATGACAGTTAGACTAAATGATAAGTAGCCCAACTGGTTATTAGACTAAATGGAATTGGACCAAATGATAGGTAGACCATATGGTATTAGCCAAAGTAGGTGTAGCCCAAATGGATATGAGACCATGTGGCTTGTAGACAAAATGACTGTTAGACTATTTGGAAATAGACGAAGTGAAAATTAGCCGAAGTGAAAATTAGCCCAAATGGGTTTTAGACTAAATGGGGTTAGCCAAACTGTGTATTAGACGAATTGGATATTAGGCCAAATGGAAATTAGACGAAATGGTAAGTAGACAAACTGGTTGTAGACAAAATGAAGTTAGACCACGTGGAGTTCGACGAACTGATGATTAGACCAAGTGGTGGTAGACCAAGCGATAGTGTACCTATGTGGTTAGGGAGGGGTCCTTGTCTTTTTTTTTTAAATAATAGACTCCGTAGAATTATGATGTGTTCACTTTGTTTGCATATACATCATCACACTATTATGTTTTAATCTTATAAAATCATGTATGGAATAATTTCAATTGGAAACGTACTTTCATTAGTTTGATTTTACATTCCAGAGGAATAATATTTTGCATGAAAAAGTATTTAATTTGTTCATTTTGTTAAAACATTCAAAGAGAATATGCAGATTCAATTTGTATTACATGGAATCATTAATAAAGATTATTGAAAGAAAAAACGTTTATGTGTATCTGTGTATCTGTGGACGATTTTAGTCATGGTTTTACATGTAGTTGGTGTAATCATGAGGGGGCACTTCAGGAGAGTACCTCACCAGAAGCGGCGGAGTGTCTTTCACGCTCCAGTACCAGCAAAAGAAAATGACACTTTTGGGGGGAGGGGCGCCTGCAATGGGTGCACACCGAGCGAAAAAAAGCCTTTTGAGACATTTTTATTTTCATTTCCAACAGAAAGGTACATATCAAAGTGCATTTTAACAAAATAACACGATATACAATAATTATGACAATTAAATAAATGGAAAATAACAGTATTATAATTAAGAGGAAAAAAAACATTGCATTTTTTCTACTTTCTGCGGAAATGGAGGAATCCACTAAAAAGCATTGCTTGTAAATCGTGGATCCCTCAAAGAATATTAACATAAAAAATAAGACAAAAAAGGCAAAACTGATCACTGAATTTCATTCGTTGTTAGGTTATAAAATATGTTAAGAGGCCAACAGAGACACAACGCATAATTTCTATGGGATATGAACCTGGTGGAATTCGGACGATATACATGATAGGACGGTACATGACAAAACAAGAGAAAACAAGACAAAACAAAACAAACACAACAAAATATAACAGTTGAGAAAAAACGGAGATGTAATAAGAGAGATAGAGGGAGAGAGAGAGAGAGAGAGAGAAGGCTGCATATATAAGTTTAAAATGAAGCAAAATTAATAAAGGAAGCGGAGAGAGGTGGATAGAAGCACCCAACTACAGTAGATTGTTAAAAACTTGACGACCTAAGACAAAATGAAACAAGTAGGTTGGAATCTTGGAAATTCATCATAGGAATGATTTTAATTTTCTTTTAAATGAAAAAATAGATGGTGAACTTTTGATATCATTATTTAAGTTGTTCCAAAATTGTGGGCCTTTATAGAAGAGTGTGCTTTGGGCAAAGTGTGTTCTTAAAAGGGGTAGATGGAATTCAACACTGTGCCTCGTTGGGTAAGTGTGGACGGACTGATTTTTAAAAAACATATCATTGAAAATGGATGGTAAACAATTTTTGTTATAGTTATACATAAATTGTCCAAATTTAAAAATGTATAAATCATTTATCTTTAATATCTTAGTTTTAAGGAACAAAGGATCAGAATGAGAACGGAAATTAGAATTACCAATAATGCGAATGACCCTTTTTTGTAATAATAGTATTCTTTCCAGAAAGGGCGAATGTGCTCTGCCCCAGGCAAGCAAACTGTAATTTAAATAAGGTAGGATCATAGAATAGTATATTATTAATAAAGATTCTAACAGGAGATGTGATTTGACTCTATTTATGACACCAATGTTGCGGGATATTGTTTTGCATGTCTTGTCTATGTGATCTTTGCATGATAATTTGTTATCAACAGTTACTCCTAGAAACTGGATAGAAGATACAGATTCCAGTAAAGTTTCTCCAAAATATATATTAAGGGGTAAAACATTTATAGAATTGCTGAACAGCATATATTTTGTATTTTGAAAATTAAGCAATCATTTATTAGCTCGTATCCATTGTAAAACCATATTCAATTCATTATTTACTATTTTAGCAAGTGAAAGGGGATCTTTGTGAGAAAAAAATAGATTTGTATCAGCAAAAAGAACGAATGATAAAATATCAGATGATCTGGAGAAATCATTAATGTATATGATAAATAATAATGGACCAAGTAGACTTCCTTGTGGCACTCCACATGTTATGCTACATAATGCAGATGACATGGTCATTCAAATAAACGAATTGCTTGCGGTTAGAAAGATAGCTCCTGAACCACTCCAAGGCCATCCCACGAACACCATAATGAGCAAGTTTATAAAGTAAAATGTCGTGATTTATCGTGTCGAAGGCCTTGGAATAGTCCAGGAAAATACCGATCATATGTGAAGAATATTCAATGGAATGGGCTGCTTTTTGAAGAAAAGATAATAAGGAATGTACAGAGAGTATGTTGTGTTTTTTTAAAAATGAAACCATTCGAGTGTAAATTATTTTTTCCAAAATTTTTGAGAAAACAGAAGAGATATTGGGCGATAATATATTAACATCTAGTGCATCTCCTTTTTTATAAAGGGGAATAACTTTTGCAATTTTCATAGGCGTGGGAAATTGACCATTTGATAAAGTCAAATTAAATATATGAACCAACGGGTCAACTATCAAAGGAATGATACGTTTTAAAATGAAATTGTTAAACCCATCATATCCAGAGCTTTTTTTATTGTCTAGGTGAGAAACGAAAGATATAATATGTGTGTGTTGGATTAAGAAATATGGAATTTGGAATACGAGGACCTAAAGAATCTGCACAAGTTTTATTAGATGGAGGAATATTATGCGCAAGGTTGTCTCCAATCGAGGTAAAATGATTATTAAAAATATTAGCTATGGTGAGAGGGTCTTCAGTAATTTCATTATTACATTTTATTTGAGTAATATTACTATTATTATTCGATACATTCATTGCTTGTTTTAAAATTTTCCAAGTTCCTTGCATGTCATGTTTATGTAATGCTAATCGATTTTCAAGGTATTTCTTCTTTTCAAAACGAATAATTGACAGTAAAGCATTTTTATATGTAGTGTATTTCTTGCATGATATATCTGTACCAGTGGATTTATATTTATAATATAGAGTATTCTTTTTGTTAATTGAACGTAGAAGCGATTTGCTGATCCATGGGAGTCTAGGAGATTTCTTGTAGTTATCACGGTTATCTCTTTGTAAAGGAATACAATTGTCTAGCTTTTCATTTAAGATATGGCAAAAATTCTCAAAAAAAAACTTGAATCAATGTCATTATTATTACAAACAGACGACCAATTTGTGTTTTCAAGACTAGCTCCTAGTCTTAATGTAAGATACTATACCAGTATCTTACATTCTAATTAACACATTATCAAGCATTATCTTCCACATTTTTTATTGTTTCTATCTTAATGTGGTTCTTGATACTGCATCAGCTTCCCATATTAGCAGTTTGTGTTAAAGGGAAATCCAACAATGAGGTACTTCATCCCTTTTGCAGCCCTAAATTTTGGAGTTTAGATGTGTGAGTATGCGATAAATTACACAAGAATTATAAATGGAAATCTTGTGCGGATGGGAAAAAGATTAGAATTTGCTTTTAAGTAATAACAACAATTTGTTAACACTTTGGTGTGTTTTTTTCAACTCCAATGAAATCAATCGCAAGAAAGTTGACGAAATTTCATTTCTTACAAAGGAGTTATATACCTCGTGACCTTGAAACTTTCATTTCCGATTCTTTTCAGACTTTCACCTTCTTGTTTCAGATTTTCTGCTTTCACTAAAATCACCTTACCAAGGTTGGATTTTTCTTTAACGGTGTGGTTATTCATGTGCAAGCGAGCGAAGCGAGCAAGCAAATTCTTCAGACTTTTTAATACTGCTGAAGGCCTCGGGCTGTGCATTATAAATGAGTAACACATTAACGATTACAACGATGTGATTTATCCACATGCTCCCCTGACTTACATCGTGGTAGTAATATTGGGGAGGGGGGCTCTCGTATTTTGGAAGGTTCGTTTTTCCGAAGGTTCATTATTCGGAAACACACATTTCTAATAATAGGGAGTACATAATTCCGAACATATTTTGTTGCATTTCTCTGAAGTTTCATAATTCCGAAGGTTCGTTTATATCCCAAAGTTCATTTATCTTAAAGTTCATTTATCCTAAAGTTCATTTAACCTAACGTTCACAATTCCGAAAATGAAATAGGATTCATAATTCCAAAAGTGAAAGAGGGTTCGTGTTTCCGAAAATAAAAGTGTTCATAATTCCGAAAATGAAATATGGTTCATTATTGCGAAGGTATGTTATTCCGAAAAATGATGCAGCAAGGTTCAAATAAATTTCGGAATTATAAACCTTCGGAGTAAACGAACCTTTGGAAATACGAACCTTCGGAGTAACGAACCTTTGGAATTATAAACCTTCGGGAAAACGACATTTAATCGTAATATGAGTACCTGTTTTTACATAAAGCCGCACCGATTTTTGAAGCTTGATATGGCTCTTTATAACAAACAGTGGGAAATATAGGTAAAATTAAAAGGGTGCACTTATTAGAAGAGGAAGGGGCACTTGTATCTGGAGAGGAAAAGGGCACCTATTAGAAAGGAAAGGGGGCACTTAATATAAGAAGTAAAAGGCCGACACTTATAAAAAGCTGTAACGGTCACTAATTGTTAGAAAGAATTAAAGGGGTAGGCTATAATAATTTATCAAAAGCCAAGGGCGCTTATCAGAAGAAGAATAGCTCATTTGTTAGAGAGCAAAAGGGGCACTTATCAGATTTGAAAACGGGCACTTATCGGAATGGAGAAAAGGGAAGTTTTCAGAAAGGGGAAAGAACCCTTATCAGAAGGAAAAGGGGACACCTATCATTTATCAGAGGAGAAAAGGTCACTTATTAGCAAGAAAAGGGTCCACTTATTATAAGAAGAAATAATGATACTCATCGGAAGGAGAAAAGGAGAAAAGGGAATTTATTAGAGAGAATGGGGTGGGGCAATAGTCAGATTTGAAAAGGAGCAATTACAATGTTTAAAATGGGCTTGGAATTATCAGGAAATGACAATTAGAAAGGAAAAGGGGCACTTAAAAAGTAAAAAAGGGCGTGTAGAGAGAGGGGCACTTCTGAGAAATAAAAAAGTCACTTTGGGTCCTACTTGAAACAAGGGGCACTGTGCCCCATTCCCCCACCCCTGGGAGCGCCATATTACACATATTCTCGCTAAAGTATAAATCTCGGACACAAAGATAATTTAAATCACTTCGCTTTCAGATCCAAATCCCTAATAAAATTAATTAATGGGTACCGTTTTAATTACCGTTTAAAATGAGTAGGCCTATGGGTACGGTTTGGCCGACTCGATCGGGCTTAATTCAGCCGCACAAACTCATCCAAACCAAATCTGAGGACCCCCCCCCCCCCTCCCCCGAGTCGTGGTCGGTGCAAGAATGTTTTCATCCATTTTTTTTATTTTTCTTCCCCCCCCCCCACTCCTTTTTAGACTTTTCATTAAATACTTAATGATATTTTTTTCTGTATATGCCTACATAATGATAGTTCGTGTTTAAACTATAGAATATCATTTTTTTTTTGGATTGTAATAAGATTTTAGGCGAAGAACAGGCTGGATTCAGGTCAGGCTATTCAACAACTTATCATTTTTGCAAAGGAAAAAAGGATGTATTGTGCATTTATTGATTATAAAAAAGGCCTTTGATTTGATTGATAGATCATCTTGATAGTTGAAAACTTTGGCTTCCGGAGTTAAGGGCAAAGTTTTTGGAGTTATAAAAAATATCTATAAACATGCCAAATCATGTGTTAACTTAAATGGTCAGTTATCAGAATATGTTATGTGTAATGTAGGTGTTAGACAAGGTGAAATCCTGTCACCGTTGTTGTTTGCTATGTTTCTGAATGATTTCGAATGTCATATCAATAAATTGTATGGGGGCCTTTCTATGATGGATGATATTTATAGTGATAGTTTGTCAGATGAAGATATTCAACTTTTTTCAGGCTTTATTGTTTGTTATATGCTGATGATACTCTTATTTTTGCTGAAAATCCGAATGAGCTTCAGAAAGCATTAATTACTGTGGAGGAGTACTGCGAGAAATGGCATCTTCAAGTAAATAAGAGTAAGACGAAAATTGTTATTTTTTCAAGAGGAAAGGTGAGGAAAGTACCTAAATTTATGCTTAATGGATATGATCTTGAAGTAGTAGATGACTTTAATTATTTAGGAGTTAAATTTAATTATAATGGCAGTTTTAAGGAGGCAATAGCCAAACAGGTGACTCAAGCTAGAAAAGCTTTGTTCAGTATGTTGGTAAAAGGAGAATTAACATTAGAATATAAATGTACTTATGTTCAAAGGTGTAATATATTCTTAATCATTGACCTGTATCACTTTAGGAATAAAATATCAGAAAAGGGTTTAAATCCAGACATTCTA
Organism: Heliocidaris erythrogramma; assembly: GCA_025617745.1. Taxonomy (NCBI): domain Eukaryota; kingdom Metazoa; phylum Echinodermata; class Echinoidea; order Camarodonta; family Echinometridae; genus Heliocidaris; species Heliocidaris erythrogramma. Next base: position 5,936,579 of record CM046863.1, read on the forward strand.
GCACGCGGTATCATCTGCTAACACTTCATGGGGTTGCCATTTTCTTGATGACATGGAGTTGTACATGAACCATTGGAGACCGTTCCGGTCAGGAAGATATTTTTAATCCACGAGCTAAATTGCTTCTATTCATTATAAAAAAAAACCCATATATGATGGAAAAATACATAACAGGTGTATGCATTTATTTAAAAATTTGAAATTTTTAGATTTCTTTTTAAATTCTCCGGTTTTGCTAACTAGAAATCGATTTCTTGGTCTTGCCTGGCAGAGCAGAACATAATTTATACAACGCGCATTCTGTCTTTTTAAGTCCATTATCTCAAAGCAGGTGAATGCATAGTTTGTCACTATTGACGCTCGGGAAAGTCATCATCCATAAATTTGAATTAATTCGCTCCGTTTTCATAGTATCAAGAAAATAGATTGATATTTCGTAAAATCTTCATTTTCAAAGAAATATAAAACACATTTTCGTTTCTAGAATATATGTATATATCTGTTAAATATTTTAAATTTCAGATGGAATTTTGTATCAGGAAGAAAGACAATTTTGCATTCGGATTAAAAATGTCTTTATGTACACATCAAGAAAATGGCAGCCCCCTGGTATCGCTAGCAGGCGATAGATCTTGCTGAGAAAATCCTGATTTATCTCGTATATTTTAATGCAAAATGTGTGGCTTTCTATGGGCAATGGATTTAATACCGATTGCATTTTAGGTGCATTACGTTTGAGACTAGCTGATATGTTTAAACAGGAATGGCAAACAGCAACCTGGTCCAATCGGGTGTGCCTTAATTATAGGATTTTTAAACTTCAGCTAGAGTTTGAAAAATATTTGTGTCTCTTGAATAGTGCAGATGCGACACTATTATGTAAGTTCAGATGTCGAACACATAGATTACCAGTTAATAACAGTCGTTTCAAATCTAATTTGTTCAATGAAAGTTTGTGCACACTCTGGACATCATTGGTGATGAATATCACTATTTGCTTGTTTGCCCATTTTTTATTAATGAGAGAAAACTGTACTTGTCTGATTCTAATATACATAGACCAAATACAACAGTAATGGCTGAAATTCTTCTTACCAAAAATGCTTGCCAGCTTAAAAAGCTTGTTAAATTTGTTAAAATTATTATGCAGCAATTGAGATATAAATCCAAAGAGGATGCAGTTGTTGATGTTGTAGGTGACAATCAAAGTCAGGTAGTTACACGTAGTGGTAGAATAGATAAAACCCTATACGTCTAGTACTTTAGTATATATATATATATATATATATATATATATATTTAATGTTTCGTTGAGAAATGTTGTTTAATATGTAAACTATATACCCATGTATTCAATATACCATTTATATTATTGTAAATATATTGTGCTCTCATACCCCGAGAGGGGGTCGATAGAGTGAATAAAATCTTATCGTATGTAAATATATGTGTTTTAATAAAATGGAATTTCGATCGGTAAATAAATTAAACTCAAATGAGCAAGTTCGCAAGAAAATGCATTTTATGAGTAGCCAATCACATGGATATCCTGGTAGGGGAATCCCCTTTTGTCATAGCCGCACTATTGATCTGAGTGCGCATGCGCAAGATTATTTTTCTAATGTACCCCATGCCCAGTGTTGGTCGCTTCCACATCAAACAAAGTGATCTGTGTTTTACAGCTTGGGTGTGATTACGTAAGGATCTACGAACTTAGAGTGGTAAGTGTATCCTACTACAATGTAACCTTTATACCTCTATTACCTGAAAATTAATATTCTCGAGCTGCTTTCAGTTTCAGTATCGTAACTCCAACGCGATGGCATGCGGCATGTTTTGCGATTGCATCAAACCGCGCTGCCCGTCGAGGCGTTAAAATACGTTAAGCCAGGTACTAGTCATGCTAGTAGGTCAAAGTCAGTCATAGACCGAACATTCTGTCTCTCGTTCGTTAGCCTCTTATTTGGATAGGGTCGGCTCTTCACTTAGAGACAGAAACGCTCCATTCACTCGCCTGTGCAAACTCACTGACTGCCGAGGAACAGTAGGCATGTTTGTTGTTAAAATGCAAACATTACGATTTTTAAAAATATTTGTGTAGGCCTAAATTAAATAGATTAGGCCTAGGCTAGGCCTAGGCTCTAGCCTAGTCTATACTTAATACTTAAACGAACATGTTCAACTTACCAGTTTGACTGTTATTCCTTTTAATGCTCCTTTTTCAGGTAATTCAGATTTCAGGGTCCAAGGTTTTCTCCGTTTGAAAATCTTCCAGCCGTATTCAAACTGTTATATGTGTAAGTCAGAGTGTATTCGGTTTGCACAGCAGAGTGATACGTCATACGGCCGTTTCTGTCTCTAACTAGTGAAGAGCTAACGAACGAGAGACAGAATTTTTGGTCTAACCCTAATCCTAATCCTAAACCCTACCCTAACCCTAATCCTAATCCTAAACCCTAAAACCTAACCCTAATCCTAAACCCTAATCCTAATCCTAAAAAAAATAGATTTTTTTCTAAGCGGGGCCTATTTCACGATATTGCCAATCTCATACAATACTATAGTCTATAGTCAATACACCTCAACTTTTTCAAACACCACTGCACAAAAGTCACCAACATTCACTCAAAATCCGCATTTAATTTACAAAAACCAACCCCAACATATCCATGAAATACAATAAATTCAACTCACCGATGTTGGAAAAGATAATTCCAAAAATGAAATCCGTCGATTTTGGCGAAACGAGGTATTGGAGTCATTGTGTACATTTCCCGGTCGCCGCTAGCGCTGACATCTCCGATCCCCAAACAAATTTTGTCAATAAAAAATCGGTCCCTGTCCCGTACACGGAAAAGTCCTGATTTTCTGTGTACGCGATCGTGGAGATCGATGTGTGCTTGCGATCCCGAGTTTCTGTGGACAAAATTTTAATGGCCAATTTTAGTCTATGACATCGGCGGAATGAAAACTGCGAAGCCCCAAACATGCCATTTTTGCGAACCGAAAAAAAAAAAATTATTCCGTACGTACGAGATATTATTCCGTACGTACGGGATAATATTCCGTACGTACGCAATAATTTATTGCGTACGTACGGAATATTATCTCGTACCGTACGTACGTACAAATTATTCCGTGCGCGCGATACGTGTTAATAAATTATGCGCACGCGCATGCCCACTGTATTTTAATATCTTTATAGTCGAAGGATTTACCGAAAACATGGTCTTTTATATAAACACTAGAGGAAGACGGGAAGTCCTTGTCCGTCTCTATTTTGAGTTGGGATTCTCCCAGAAAGAATTTTGTACTTTTTGTTATCAAAAAGATCTATGCACTGTTTTTGCAATGTCTGGCGATAGATACTGTTCTGTTTGAATATAGATAGGTTAGTGAAGAATTTACACAAACATAATTACTCAAACTCAATGCCTTGGTATATATTCAAATCTTGAAAATATAATTTATTAATTAGACCATATTTCATCTTTTCTTAATTGACCAATATATTCAGAATAAATTTCACATGACAACTCAAAGAGTATAATTAAGTCATATGCAACAACTATATTCAAATGTAAATGATCCATTCAATCGGTCATAAATATTCTTGTCATAATCCAATGTATTAAACATGTAAATATAAAGTAAAGGGTTTACAGAAAATATATATATAATCACTCTTTTTAGTAAGATACACCATTAGCCTCTTTTCGTAAAGTAGTACTGCAAATACCCCAAAAGTGTAAAAGAGATGAGCTCAACTAATCAAACATTTCATAAATTAATTGAAATAAATTAAATGTCCGCGACTGTCCTCAACCCGTATGGATTCTCCTTACATTATGTCTTCTTGTGCTCTTGTGATGTCTCTTCTAGACGATGCACAAAGACTCAAGAATGTCCATGGGTGTTCAAGGGTTGTGTCGCCTGTTACAAAAGCTTGCTCTAAGTATAACGTTGAATTCTGTTGTAAATGTAGCTTGTCCAGTAGACAAAGGGTCACGTCTCAGAGGTAGACGATCTGCCCTGGTAGATCTGTCCAAGACGATCTATCTCGGAATTCCCGGAACCCAGCTGCCTGACTACTGTTAAAACAATTATACACCGAAGAGTTACAGCATAAGGTTTACACCATATTCTAAATATATATCCATAATATGTTTCCAAGATATTATTCCAAAATATATGTACACTGTACATCAAAATAAACCTTGGATTTCATCAGTATAAATGTAAAATCTTTCTTGTTTGTTAAAGCTATATACATAACACATCTTCTCTTAGCGGTCAAACCAAACAATCTTGTATTCCGTTGACTAATTCTCCTAAATAACTATAACCATAATTGCTACATTAAATCTTTTTTGAATCTACGAAAGTAAAAGATTATCTGTATTAAAGCACATTTTGACCATTTTAAAGACATTATTTCTTGTATACAATTCATCAACAAATTTGACTGTTTTGGCTTCTTGGTCAAAATGAAATTAAAACATAGCAGAGTTATAATACAAATATTAAATGATTAAGTTCAATGACTTCTTGCCACAATGCAAACTTAGACGTTTTCAATAATATAACTGACCTTGATTCCTATGCCCCGCCCGAATTTAGTTTTACATTGTACAAGAAAATATGGGTTAATTAATGGGAAATATTACTAAAATGAAACTTACTGGTGTCAGAGCCATGATGTGGAGCTGTAGAGAAGTTTTGCCAGGATTTCAATAATTTATTGCGTACGTACGGAATATTATTGCGTACGTACGGAATATTATTGGGTACGTACGGAATAATAATTCATTCCGTATGTACGGAATAATATCTCGTACGTAGGGAATAATTTTTTTTTTTTGGTTCTCAAAAATGGCATGTTTGGGGCTTCGTAGAAAACAACCCGCGATCGCGAAAAAAATCGGCAGGGATTTCTTCGGTTGTGGACATGATTTTGACTTTAGATTTTGTTGGAAATATCAAGTTCTTCCTAACAACCATTTGAGGTAGGAGTGAGATTTTTAAGAGCTGAATTTGAAAGGAAGTATTTAAAATATTTATGTAAATTCACTCTCAGAGCTCATTTCCCAAACTCACCCTGATGGTGTTGATGCATTTTTTGAGTGGTATGATTCTAGTATGGGTAAACTACTTGACAAATTAGCTCCTGTAAAAATTAAGACCCGCATAGTAAAGAACAGAGTACCCTGGTACAATGACTCAATTCACATTGCTCGTCAAGAACGACAGCGAGCTGAAAGAAAGTGGCAGAAATCAAGATCCGACCCTGATCGTGAATCATTTCTGATTGCTAAGAAATCTGTTTGTGCACTTACTGTAACTGCTAAACAAGACTATTTTAAAAACAAATTGACTTCTTGTAGCGACAAGGATGTTTACCGAACTATTAATTCTCTTTTGAATAAGCAAAAGTCTGATCTTCCATTTTATGATTCGCCTTTTCTATTAAGCAACCAATTTTCCCAATATTTTGTAGATAAGATCAAGAATATAAGAGACGAACTTGATAACACACATGTTTTTTGTTATGCCAGTTAGGTTCAAGGACAATATCTGTGAAGGGTTTAAGATACTTGAGGTCTTCCGACCTGTTTCTCAAGACGAGTTATTATTTCAAGATGTCCCAGCAAAAGTAGTAAATTGGACCCACTCCCAACTTGGTTAGTGAAAGACTATTGATCACCTTCTCCCAATACTAACTGAATTTGTAAATTCTTCTTTGTCATGTGGTGTCTTTCCACAGAAGGCTCACCATGCAATCATAAGACCTCTTTTGAAAAATTCATCTTTAGATAAAAACAATACAAATTTTGAAGAATTATAGGCCTGTATCCAATTTATCGTTTGTTGGTAAACTTATCGAGAAAATTGCTTGCTCAAGACTGGTGGAACATATGGAGATTAATAATCTTGCTGATCCACACCAGTCTGCTTATAGACCCAAACATGGTACTGAATCTGCATTGATTAAGGTTAAAAACGATATTATGTTTTCATTGAACTCAAACAAAGTAGTTCTTGTGGTACTTGTAGATTTATCAGCAGCCTTCGATACGATTGACCACAAAATTTTTATTTGTCGTTTGTCAAAGAGAATTGGTGTTAGGGGAACTGCAATGAATTGGTTTCAGTCTTATCTTGATGGCTGGATAGCACAAGTCTACATAGATGGGGAACTTTCAGATCCAACCATTTCTAGGTTTGGTTTACCCCAGGGCTCAGTTGTAGGTCCCACTGGTTTCACAGTTTATATTCTCCCAGTTGGCGACATCGCCCGGTACCATAACGTTTCGTATCATGTTTATGCTGATGACATTCAGTTGTATGTAGCATTTGATCCTAAAATTCCTGGGGAACTGGATAAGGCCATGTTTTCACTACAATCTTGTATATCAGATATAAGGAACTGCCTGACAGCAAATAAGTTAAAACTCCATGATAGTAAAACTGAATTTTTCATTGCTGCATCACCATACAATTACAAAAATTTGCCAGATTTAACACTGTCAGTTGGTGAAGTTTCTATACATCCATCGGATTCAATAAGGAATCTGGGTGCCTTTTTTGATGTTAACATGACTATGTCAGCACACATTAACAATGTTTGCTGCAGTGTGATTTTTCATTTGAGGAACATATCTAGGATTCGTAAATTTATTGATCAAACTACTTGTCATCATGCTGTAAGGTCACTTATTCTTTCCAGACTAGACTATTGTAATGGGCTTCTTTCCTCTATACCAAAGTCTCATGTAAACAGTCTACAGCGTCTGCAGAATTGGACTGCATGTCTTGTTTTTTAGGTTGGCAAAAGTCATTCTTCCCAACCTTTACTTCGTTCCCTTCACTGGCTGCCCATTCAAAAACGTATCATCTTCAAATTAGTTCTTTATGTTTATAAATCTATCAATAACCAGGCTCCAGGGTACATATCTGAATGCTTAACTGTATATACACCTAGTAGAAATCTCAGATCCTCAAATCACAACCTTCAGCTCATCTACCCAATGACCCGAAATTTGTCAGGGGATAGGACTTTCACAGTTACTGCATCTAGGCTGTGGAATAATCTCCCTTGACCATTAGACAGTCAGCATCCATAAAGACCTGTGAAATCATATTTATTTTAAATCCGCTATCAAACTTTGTAACAGGTACATTCATTACACTTTGTCTCCATAAAACCACCTGGTAGTTCCCACATGGACGATTGAAGAGTTTTCTGATTTGTGTTTATATACAAATTATAATGTGTTCTATAATTTAAATATTTTGTAAACGCTCCGAGCCTTATGGGAAGGGCGTACTAAATGCTTATTGTATTGTATTGTATTGTATTGTATATTTCCCTCATACCTTTAGTACATGCGACAGAAAATACCAAGTATTTTTGCATTTATATGGATTTAGTGTTCAATATCGCACCATGAATAGTTGTAATCACTAGGCATATATGGGAATTTCAAATTGGCCGAATAAGTAATGTCACCGTGATGTACATGTATATTCTATTATTGACGTAGACAGACATGATTATCCATTGTTAGTGGGGATGGGGATGACCTATTCATCATCTCCCCCCCCCCCCCCCCCCCAACTGACCATAGAAAGTGTGTGCGTATCTACGTCTCTGTATTCTATTGATGCACAGTTTGTTTTTAATATTTTCTCTCACATTTCCAGGTAATCCACAACCTTTGGAATGGCTACCAAGGCAAAGTCCAAAGTCCTGCAAGACGATTCTCTCATATACCAACTCACTGAAAGCATTGATTCTGTCAAATACTACTTCACCCTCGGTCGCGACCTCCTCGGTTCCCAGGCAGCCGTCTCTAACATCATAGGACGAACTGAGCCTGATTATCAGGAGATTGTTTTTAAGTGTTTGTATACGTGGAGGAATGCGAACGGAAAAGGGGCAGGTGCTCAGTTGGTGGGGATCTTCAGAGGTGTGAAGTTGTATAAAGTTGCCACTTACTTAGAGCAAGGTGAGAAACAATCTTCAGTCAAAGAGATCATTAGCTTGAAGTGTATCAATCACTTTAAAAAATGAACAATTAATGATTATGTGACTCATCCAAATTTGACAATTTCAACACCATAGACATTAAAACTGTCACAGGTGATAGTAAAAACATCATTTATGTGGTTTATCTCAAAATTTCATCCAGAATTCGCAAGGAGACCAAAACTACCAGAGTGAAGACACCTTAATGTAAGGCATTCCAACTCATTCTAGGAACACAATTATTTTCAAGGGGTGGGGGCTCATTAGATGATTTTAGAGAAAAGTTTCCATATTAAAGTTAACCTCTTGTTTCACTGCCTATATAGCAATGGTGCACATTTCTTTCCATTAGGCTTGTGTGGCTTGTTTGGTGGATGATTATCTCTCCTCTCTATCTTTAATATTTCCTCTAGAACTCTTAAAGAGACCAAACTGTCTGAGTGAAGACACCTTCCTTCAAAACCTGACATCAAAGCTAGACTGTGGATCAGTCTATCGGGACCTTGGACTTCCTCTCATGGAGAACAACTCTGTGAAACTCTCTAACCTAATCGGACCTGTTAACATCCCAGTAACACAGTATCAAGATGCTCTCTTCCATGTAAGACAGATATCAAAACGGGGCCCTCTTGACCTTTGACCTTGCGTTTAATTGCAACTCAAGTCCCAAATACACGATCCTGATTGGCTGAAAATCAATTTGCCCAAGGCTGTCAACTTGGAGGGAGATTCATTTTGCAATTATCATACAAAAGAAAAAGTGAATACATACACCATGCCATCAATAGAAAGGCATAAAACACTTTACAGTTGATGTTATATATAAGCCTGAGTCATATTGAATATTTCATAATCCGGGATTCAACGGCTTTGATTCGATCGAATACCGGTGCATCGATAAATGATGGGCGGTGAAAACAGAGTTGCACACAGTTGCACGCAGTGCACGCAACATGCACCGGTGACCGGTCCGCTGGCATCGCGGGCTTACGTACATGTATGGGCTCTCGTTGCTCGACATTAACGATAGCCCGCTAGCCAATGGCTAGTAAAAATCACAGCGGACGAGCCAAAATCTTAAGTTTCTAGTCCATATGGCTAGCCAAAATATCACTCTAGTGTCGCACGAAGCGATGCTTATTGTCGACACACCTGACAATGATTCAAATTCAAAGAATTAACTAGAATTGAATTCGTCATGAGGACGAATTAGGTGGTCTGTCCTTCAATTTGTACGATCATGATTGTAATCAGGATGATCATAATAATGGGGAAATACTAAACTGAAGATAGGATGTCAAAAATGCCATGAATGGAGATGCTTCTTGAGGACAGAAATGTAGCAAAATGTGTAACGGTCGTTGTAAAATGATTATGGTGATGATGATAATGGTGATGATTATGATAATAAAGATGATATAATGATAATTTAAGATAATTGACGAAGCCAATTTTTAGAAATTGTGATATCAAACAGGACTATTTGATATTGCAGGATACTTGGGAGATAAACCCCGTAGCTCTAATACACGATAGGGAATCAAAATTTCCATAGGGTTGTACACAAACTACTGCACACTACTTTCTAATAGACATAACATGCAAAATAAGGCATTTTATTACATGGTTTGTGATTGTTTATGTTATAATAGTCGAAGAGGATGGTAAAATGAAAGGCAAAAAGAAGCAAAAAAAAATATGGACCCACCGGGGATCGAACCTGGGTCACCGGAATGGGAGGCAAGTGCTATGACCAATAGACCAAAATATTTCCCATAGAGATAACACGTAAACGAAAAACGGGATTCTCAAATCACATTTTGTAGTTGAAAATTGGGCATGATCCCGACATCTGATCAAAAATTGGAGACCACACTTGTAAAAGCTTATAGTCTCAGCTACAACATATTAAAATCTGGAAGGAAATAGACCAAAAATAACTGAGATACTGCTCAGAGAAGGATGTCATGTAGATTCATGATTCGAAAAAAAATCATCTTCCATAGACATAACACGCAAATAGGGAAAAATCTGACATGTCGTCTTTAATTGAAGATTTCAGTGTGATGACGTCATCAAAATGAAAAATGGTGGTGACTGATCTTGTAGAGAATTGTCTCAGCTATAACATATCAAAATGTGGAAGAAAATCGATCACCTATTACTGAAATATTAGCAAATGAATACAAAAATGATGACGTCATTTTTTCAAAATCATTTTTTTGAGTTCATATGCAAATATGATGACGTTAGAACATGCGATCGGCAAAAATTCTGCATGAATTCCAATCTACAACTCACAGGCTTTCATAATATGTACAGAAATTTGGGGGTTTCCTCGCGTTCTGACGAGCTATGGCGGATTCTAGATAGGCATGTTTTTACCACTTTTTACATTAGAATGCCCATTGACGTGCGCACGAATTTGAAAGTTTGACGCGCGCGTACGACATTATGGAAGGTCGAGATTGACTGTAAATAGTTGGAAATTGTCAAGAATAGTGTCAGGAAGACAAAATATGCGAAAAAACGGCGTTTTTACGTTCTCTACGCGCTGTGTGCGCGCATAACGCGCGCACGGACGCGCACGGACAGAAAAATTTTAAATGCTTAAAATGTCCTGAACAATACTCTAATTTGATTAAAAAGTGATTTTGAGCATTTTTAAAATTTGACGCGCGCGTACGTGCGCGTCAATATGTGCGCGCGGATTTTGATGACATTTTATGTTGACCCTTGACCTGAAGTTAATGTATGTCAAATATGGTTCGTTTTTGATGACTCGTTATGAAGATATGATTGATAATGTGATTTCACAAAATGGCGCCTGGATGACGTCACGATGACCTGATGTCCTTGAAATAGATACCCAAGCTTGATCTGATATGTCCTCATGACTGTAGAGATTTTGATAAAATTTGACTCAGCCGATATTGAGGAATCATTGTAACAAGAAAGTGGTGGAAAAATAAAAATTAATAATAATAATAATAAAGAAAATTCTGACGAAATTAAGAGGTGGTCTGTCGACTACGACAGACCACCTAATAATCTTTGTCTTTGGAGAGCTGAATGGAACAAGTTTGTTCGATGCAAAAAAAAAACAATACGAAATAAAGTTTTCGTCGCTCGTATGACTCGACTTCATTCAGCTTCAGATATAGATCATTCAGAAGTAATTGCCAATTTGATGAGAGTGTGATATTAGTTATTGCGAATTAAAGGGAAATCCAGCCTTAATAGCAAGTTGCTTTGAAAGAAAGAGGAAAAATCAGAGAAGCAGTTTGGTGAAAGTTTGAAAGAAATCGGACAAGCAATAAGAAAGTTATGAATTTTTGAAAGTTGTAATCACTATACATATGGGAATTTCAAATTGGCCGAATAGGTAATGTCACTGTGATGTAGTTGTGGACAACTCGTCCATTTGCTCCAACACATAAAATGACTAAAATGTCACTTTTTTCAAAATGTTTTAATTGGTAGTATCTTTTTCTTTCATGAGGACCTATAACAATATGCTATCTCCAATATATTTTGAGTACTGCCCCGAGGTTAAAGGCGCTTCGGAGAAAACCAGAAATTAATGATAAATTTGTGTACGACAAATGGGAGAGTTGTCCACAAGTATGTCACAATCGACTCACCAAATTGCCGATTTGAGATTCGCATAGATGTAGTGATCTCATTTTTCAAACATCCATAACTTTCTTATTCCTTTTCCGATTGCTTTCAAACTTTCACCATCCTGTTTTTCTTATTTTTCTGCTTTCACACAAATCAACTTATTACCAAGGTTGGGTTGCCCTTTAAGTAGGAACACTCTTACTCATGCCCGTATTTATCATGTTCAATTATACAATTGTCAAATTGACAATGCAGAGAGAGTGCAAGAATATTATCGTAAACTTTTCCATAGAGAAAGCACAGGTAAGGCGCGACGTACGCCGCGAGCGAATTAGCGAAAGTTAGCCAACAGTTTGAACTTTGAAGTCGCCTTCTGTGCTTCTGTGCTAGTATATATGCTGTACGTTACAGAGTTTCTTTTTTTATTTGCTTTTTTCATGGTGGCTACGGTAGTCAAAAATCTGGCGGACTACAAATCGATGCACCGGATTTGCCAAAACGAATTCGGGATTCGATGTCTTCGATCGAACACCGGTTAACCAATCGATTCGACTCAGGCTTAGTTATATACCACATGTCATGATGATACTAGGCCACTGATTGGTCCAAACTACAATCATGAAATTCACTGCTCTTGTGGCACAGTTTAAACCTTGGGCAATAGACTGCTGTTTAAAATTTTCTTTGTTTGTTTCTTGTCCAGGTGTTCATTCGATGGAGAAATCAAGAAGGATCTAGTATAGAATCCCTGGAAAAACTTAAGAAAATCCTCTTGAAACACGGGTTGACAAACACTGTCCAAGTATTACATGAAAAGGAGTACGGCCCAAATGCAGGTAAGTGATATTATGAAGGAAAATGTGCGGCGAACGGGGAATATTCCTAAGGCTGGGGGGGGGGGGGGGGGGGGGGGGGGGGGAGAGGACCGCTATCCATAAGGACTGCTATCCATAAGGACCGCTATCCATAAGGACCGCTATCTAACGTGTGACTAAATGAATAGCGAGCAAACCATAGACAAATTGCCTCGCTTTTCATAAGGACCTCCATTCATAAGGACCACAATTCATAACTATTCATAAGGACCGATATTCATAACGCGTGTTGAATGCATAGCGAGCGGATAATTTCTAGGCATGACACACCATCTAGCCCCATAGATTTCAAACACATGACTCCTGAATATAAGTTATCTGATAAAAACTCATAAATATTGGACAAAATATGGTGCAAAACAGGCCGGAATAGCACCAAAATTTCGCTTTTTGAACGTTTGAGCAGAGAATGTACCAGAAGCAACCTTATGTGTATTTCTTTTCTCTTTTATTGGAGGTCCTGTGCCTGAAAGAGACTCGGCAATGGGACATGAGGATGAAGAACCAGATGGCTGTGCGATTGCTCCTCTTTCACAACAAGAATTCTATGACATTTACCTAGTGGCTACTTCAAAAGAAACACCATATTTTAGGAGGATGAAGCATATCATTCATAAAAATGGATGGAAAGTTCAGACTCCTTTTGATAGCAAGCTTGGTGTTCCGGTATTGGAAAACATCGAGAAGGCTCTCTTGAGCTGTTCACACGTGGTGTTTGTTATTACCAAAGAGGACTGTGATAATGAAGATGTGAACCGTACAGTGACGATGGAGATGGCGTTTCAGTCGCTGACTGATAAGGGACTAGGAGGCAGAATTATTCCTATATTTTGTTGTGAAAAATCTTTCCTCCCGCTGAAGCTTAGATGGTTAAATGGTGCAAGTATTCATGATGAACATCTGGAAAACAGACTGAAGGACAGTATTGATCTGACAATCAGGAGAGATAGGGAGGAGGAGGTTCGCTCAGTTTCAGGTAAGTTTGGCGACTTCACTCTTGTTTTGTATGGCCTCAACAATTAACTACGGTCCAAAAGGCTGACGATGTTGGTCTGGCTGACCTTCTGAAATGTTAATGTACCTGAGGTTTCACGATCAATCTCCCCTCTGGCAACTTTTCTCAGAATTCATGCAGGCTTCTCGGCAAAAGTTGTTTACACATAGTTCAAATTGAAAGAAATATGGCTTTGCTGAATTCCAGGGGGTCATATAAGAGGATCCAACTCAGATTGGATTTTGGAAGTATGTATTAACACATTTATAGGTCCATATTGAGTGAAATATGGCCTCATGACACTCCCGGGAGATGGTATGAAAGGACCCAAATAACTTTGGAGATTGAAATTAGGCATTGAATGATTTATTCCCTTGAAAATTGTTTGTCATTAAAGCAACCTGCACATAAAGACCCCTTTTCTTGTCTCCCTTGAGCGGTCTGTATGTATACATATGGACAGGTTTCACTGTATTTCTTACCAGTTACAACGTAACCTCCAAAAGCACTTACAGTACATTTTACAGTTGAACCTCGTTATAACAAACTCCTTGGGACCAAGAAAATTACCTCTTTAAATCGAAACCTTGTTATATCAGGGCTAAAAAAAAACCAAGAAGTGGAACTGGCAAATATACCTTGTTCTAACAAGAGTTTTTTTATAACAGTTCTTTATAATGAGGTTAGACTGTATTGTACAATTCTGCACTTTACAGTGCTCACCTCTCCACTTCCTGTGGAGCATTCCAGCTGGTCACCTTTTTACGGGCATGCAAAGTCTTATTCAAGCATATTGACCTTCGCATCCTAACGGGTACCCATTTATCACTTGGATGGAGAGAAGCAATGTAGAGAAAATGCCTAGCTCAAGGACATACATGTGAATACTCTGCCAGGGATCATACCCACAACCTCTGCATCTCCAGTCCAGTGTTTGTACCACTATCCTACGACTTCTCGACAATAATAAACTCTGCTGCTCAAGACATATTTGATTTTCTTTACTAATTATTTTTCACTCCTTCTTATTTCCCCACCCCACAGAACGGAGCACCCAGATTACAGTTGATGAGCCACTGCCATTGATATCATCTAGCTCTGCAACAGGACAGTGAATCATATAAGCAATGACTTACTAGTTACTACAACTCTTCTTTTCTTTCCAGGTGCTCTCGGTCTCCTTCGTCTTTATACAATGGAACCTGGGGGGTGTGTCATCAAGTGTTTTGTCAGTGATTTTTTAAAGACAAATTTGCTCTCAGCCAATCAGATGCAAGGATTTCAGTAGCTTATAACAGTTGTCCGTAAAAATCACTGACAAGACACTCGATGAAAAGCTCCCCTGGTTTTAGCAAACTCCTTGGGACCACGGAAATTACCTTTTTATAAGGTTTTTTAAGGTTTCGACCTTGTTATACCAGGGTTAAAAAACAAAAGAATCCAAGAAGTGGGACCAGCAAAATTACCTTGCTATGACGAGAGTTTGTTAAAACAGTGTTCTTTATAAGGTTCCACTCTACGTGTAATAATCAAAATGGTTACATTTTTGTACTGTAAAACTAGAAATGTTTGCAACATGAAACTTGTTGTGTCAGTTGTAATTCAGTAATTTCGCAGCATGAAACTTTCGCGAGTCTAAACCACTCGCGAAATTTGCAAACATTTAAATGCGCGCAAAAGTTTTTCTGGTTTTAAAATAGCACTTAATACGATGTTTCTAAGTGCTTTACATGTAGTTGTCTCTCTTCCCTTCTCCCTTGGATGTTACCCCCCCCCCCCCCCTCCTTCTTTCCACCTCTCCACTTGCCCTCACTCTCACCCCCCCCCCCCCCTCCTCCTTCCCTCATTTTCTCCATCCCTCATTTTCTCCATCTCTCTCTCTTCCCCCTCTTTGTGAGATCTTAAGTCTCTCGATCCCGTAATTGGTAGTGTAATTTTCATCTCTCTTGATATTCAATCTGTCTCGCACTCACTCTCTCCATCTTTCTTAATCTTGTTCTATGTACTTGTTGATTTTATATTTTCTTTCCATGTTCACAGTCAATTATTGTTCCCAATCCCACACCCCCCCCCCAAAAAAAATGAATAAATAAATTTATAAATAAGTGAATAAAATATATAAATAATGAATCTACAAACACCACTCAAAGAGACAAGAAATGTGGTCGTTATGAGCAGGTGGTCTTCATGCACAGGTTTGTTTAATACACATTTCAATGAGAAACACTTTTCAGGGGAAACAAAAATTGTGGTCTTTATAGACAGGTGGTCGCTAAAGCAGGTTTGACTGTATATCTATATATATATACATATAATTCCTACTTAAGGCAATTTTTTTTTGGGGGGCGAAATATTCAACAGAAGGGGGAAGCCGACGTTCAGTCAAATTTTTTGATTCGCCGTAACGTTTTTGGCACTGTTTTTTTCCCATTTCCGTAGGGGTAGGAGGCATTCTATCGATACAAAAGTAGAGGGTGCCAAATTACTTATTCTACTACAAAGTTTTGTTCAGTAGGGAGAACTCATTGTCGTATAATATAACGTGGAAAATCTATATACATGTACATGTATGTATAACTCCTGGGTATCTAACGTCCTATTAGTTGGACTTACATATAGGGCGATGTCTGTTTTTGTTGATTATATCAATAGTTTGGGGATTTACAAAAAAAAATACCTTATCACACACAAAAGGTAGTTACTCTACGAATCTTTTTGCCATAAATACAAATTGAATCAAATTAATTCTAAACATATACTAACATTTGAATCCATTAATTCTCTTTAACATCCTTTTTTGCAATTTATACAATAAAAATACAATTTGCCGTTTATACAATGAAAAAAAAAAATCGCCTTTTAGTAGGATCTACCGTAAATAACGTTCTGTAAACCGCACATTTTTTCCCACCGGAAAATGTGAAAAGTTGAGGGTGCGGTTTATATACGATGACAGGTCTCGGCCAGGATCGGCCAGGATCGGCCAGAAAAAAACAGAAGTTAATCCCCCTTGCAGAGAGGTTATTTCGGGAGTAAAAGGTCATGGTTATGTTAATCAAGCAACGGATTTTCTTTTTATAGAATTCTACACATAATGATTCCTTTTTTAAAACTTAATTTTCACATTGTCATTATGTGCACATATCCTGAACAATTCAGAGGGTTCACGTAATGCTGTGGCCCGGAACGCATACACTGCCCATGCCATACCATGCACACAAGTGCACACCATCGAGATCGATGACACACACGCATACACACACATATACAGCCACACATATACAACCACCTGCAGTATACTAGTAGTCCTACAGCGTATCATATCCTGCATGCATTTAGTGACCAATCAGGAAGTTTCTGATATTCTCTACATTATAGCGAATCCTTTTATCTCAGCCTTTTGTTCACAATCGCCTCCACTATTTTTCTATTGTGACGGAATAATAAACCGCATCGTTAGGATTCGCCTTAACCCTAAAAGGGCCGGGGGGGGGGTGGAATCCACCCGCCCTAGACGTTTCTCGCGATATGTCCGCAAAGCAATCACCGTGGTGTTTTGTGACTTTTTTCTTTCGAATCTCACGCATCTTTTGAGACTAAATTCGCGATGTCCGGGCATGCGGTTACGAAGTTACGCAACATTTCGTACTTGCACGTCAGACCAAAAATTGCTCCAAAAAAATAATTTCATGTATAATTTCAATACAAAATGTGTTTTCAGCCAAAATTTAGAAATGTATGAATATTTTTACATATGCTAATTAAAATTAATTTATTTTATGCTGTTTATGTTCACGAAAGGGTCCCTGACAAATTTCATCCAAAAAACAAAAGTTAAAGAAAAACAAAGAAATACAAAAATACATAAGAAATTTTAAATACAATAAAATACATAAGCACTCAATTTTGATACCAGATTTTTTTCAAGTATATTTGCTAAGAATACTGGAAAGAGTGTCTAGACCAAAAATTAGCATTTTTGGAGCTTTGCTTAATGATTTCATGCATAAATTTGCATAATGTGAAATTTTTTTCGGAGCATTTAACTATACTGTTTTGTTTATTACGTGCATGCCGATTTTTTGCGCAGTTGACGATCGAGATCATGGGGGGGGGCGGTGGATTTCAAGATTTCCACCCCCCCCCCCAAAAAAAAAAGAAAACATCCCGGCCCTTTTAGGGTTAAGTAGAAAATAGGCGTGTATATAAATAAACTTTCATGCTTTTCCTCCAAACCTCGCCACAATGACCCGTACATCTCAGTTTGAGTTTGTATATTTTGTAATGTTTATTAGGAAGAGTTAATGGTATGAAGTCTGTCATAAGTCATGTACATGTACTTGTACCACTTTTAAAAGATTTGTGAATTATTTGACCTCGGTATGTTAGTTAAGATATGAAACTCTTGAACTACTAACTACCAGTGGCAAGAGCAACAAAGTTACTCTGGTATGTCTGCAATACTTCCAAAGTGCAATGGAATTTTGAAGACTTTGACCTGAAATCTTGTAACTAACATACCAAGGTCAAATACATGTAGTTCAACTGGTGATTCTGGTTTCCACTGGTCTAAGTGATTGGACTTGTAGATTGTAAAGCTTTCATTGCAGTGCTATTTGATCCTAGGTTTAAACCTAGGAAACCATTTATTTGTTGGAATCATGCGCTTTATATACATTTAATTAAGAAACTCTGAAGTTTTCTCCCCATATCTGGATTGTTGTTAAATTTGTTCACATTTTATGTCAATTTGACCGTTCTTTTGAATTTATAGTCTACTTTTTTAACCTCTTTTTTTCCTTTTTTAAATGCATTTAAGGTATCATCTGAAATATACCTGTACAGGTAAAATTGATTAACTTTTCCTAAGTCACTGATGTAGCCGGAGTATACCAATCACCTGAAACAAAAAATTGTGTACAGCTAGAATGTATCAAATCAACATAAAACAGCTTTACCTGGCATTCTATGGGTTAACTGTTATAAAGGAGTATGAAGAAATAAGATAAAACTCCATGAATATGGCCTGCACACAACCCATACGCAAGCATATATGGATGTATCGACTGGTATACTCACAGCTCACTTTTATGTTCATTGAGTGTGTATTTAAACTTCCAGCATCTTGTCATAGCAGTAATATTAGAAGCTTATATTTTGAGCAGGGATGCCACTTTTCTGACAAAAGTAGGAATTCCTACTTTTTCAACATACTTTTAGCCATACCACATTTTTATGTACACAAGGGCCCATTCTAGATGATTTTTCCTACTTTTTATCAATTCTACATGTAAGTGGCATCCCTGTTTGAGTGTGGTAATAAGCCAATTTGTGGATGCAATCTGAGCATGAGCAGATAAAGGTCATCTATGACAAATTCCAAAACCCATTGACACGTGTACTTGCTATGTGCTCATGAATGTCATGTAATCATTATTCATTTATGCATCAATGGTGCATTCCATGATATCCGGGTGGAAGTAGTCTTTTTAAAGGGGGAAACAAATTAAAGCTATTCATGAGGCACATCAATCCCTCCCAGAGTGATTTTTCTGAAGTACACAAAAAGGGGACCCTACATGTTTAACCCTTTCAGGACAGGAATTATTTAAGGGCTAAATTGATCATATTTTTTTCTTCAAATTGGCAACAAAAATATTTTCTTTTAGTTGTACATGGGTCTAATAAGATGTAATGTCTTGAAAACAATATACATGGGAATTGTTGCCTATTTGCCTATTTGCCTATTTAAGGATTCTAAAGCTTATTATAATAAAAATTCCTGCCATCAAATGCAAGATGGTCATGCAGCTAAAATGGACACCGTGTGTGCAGAATATTTTGCTTCCTTCTACTCGTGCATATTTTTCAGAGTTCTGAATCAATAGTTATTGAGCCAAATCTCAAAAGGGTTAAAAGATCTGGGGATATTTGAGGTCATTGGTGACATGTGCTAACTACCAACTGGTCTATTAATGTGACATGGACATGGACGTGGAACCCCGAACATACTGATCAAAATATATCATGATGATTGGTACACATTAAGGACTATGAGAAAGAATCTTTCTGTCGTTTGCTTTAATCATAGCATAATCATAGCATAATCATAGCATAATTATAGCATAAGAAGCATTTCATTGATTTCTCATTATGACATGTGCATCAACTCATGTAAGCATATCAATATATATGTATTTTATGTGTTGGAAAGGCATATTTAATTGAAATAAGATTTTTAAATTATTTATTGAATTATGATATAATAAACATACTTTATTCATTGGACCATGGAGAAGGCAAACATCAAAAGTTATGAGATTTTCATTATTAAATAATGATACAATAAACATAAGCATACTTCATTTATCAAAGATGTCATGTCTCCTTTTTCGTATCAATATATCTCTGTTTTATAAAACTTGTTAATTATAAGCTACTGAAATCCTTGCATCTGATTAGCTGAAAGCAAATTTGTCATATAAATGAGGTACTTGTTATAGATAACAAGTTTTATGAAACAGGGCCCAGAATAATCACATGCTGAGAGCCAGATGAACATTAAGAGGTCATGCACAGTAAACGTCAAAGGGATCAAAGTAGATTTATTCAGTTTCTAAAAAGAATTGTATGTAATGCACATGTACGTAAGGAAGCTTAAAAGTGCCCCCAGAATATGAAACGAGAAGACGGGAAAGGAGTCAAGAAGACGAGACGAGAAGATACTGGATTTCGTCGAGTCAACTTGATGACAATGAGAAGATGAGATACTGGATTCAAGATCTTGTCTTCTCGTCTTCTCATCCTCATCAAGTCAATTTGACAAGATCCAGTATCCGGTCTTCTCATCTTCTCAACTTGATGAAGTCGACTTGACAAGATCCAGGATGTCTTCTTGTTTTCTCATCCTCATCGAGTCAACAAGACGAGATCTAGGATCTTGTCTTTTCGTCTTCTCATCCTCATCATGTTGAATTGACAAGAATGAATATCTTGTTTTATTGTCTTCTCTTCCTAATTTATCTCGTCTTCTGGTGGCACTTTTAAGCTTCTGTATGTATGAGGGTAGAACACAATTCCTAATAAATTCACTAAGGAATGCCTATGTTTTCAAGAAATCATCATGGGAGTTTATCTGCCGCTGATGAATAACCTCAAAAACCTCCCCCTCCCCCACTCACCAATGACCTTGATGTACACTGTGAATGACCTTCATGTTTGAACATTTAAATGTCATACCCTTCTAAATCTCATCAAGGGATATTCAGTGAATTGAAGATATGTTTAATGGCAAGAAAGGTCACATTTTGGAGAAACTCAAAAATGAATTTAGAAAAGCTTAACTCTGCAAGGAATTGCAGTGAGTCCTGTCTATAAATACCACTCAAGGGAGACAAGAAAGCACTCTTTATAATAAAAACAGGGGAGCGTTTCATCAAGCGTTTTGTCAGTGATTTTTACCGACAGCTATTATAAGCTACTGAAATCCTTGCATCTGATTGGCTGAGAGCAAATTTGTCAGTAAAAATCACTGACAAAACACTTGATGAAACACTCCCCAGGTGTTCATTAAGGGCAGGTTCCTTTAATACGTTTCCATGGAAACAACAATCGTGGTCTTTATAGACAGGTGGTCACTAAAGCAGGTTTGACTGTATATAGACACCTACATGTTCTAGAAGAACTCTGTATTAGTGAGATCCTATTTCAATGTTAAGTCCATGGTAAAAAGTTACAGTGTAAAGCAACACCAGTGACACAGTAACCTAAAAAATACCCCCTCACTAATCGACCCTTCCAGTCCAAATGTGTTCTCCATATGATATCCAAAGGAACCACTTCTTGGACTGGTCCATTCAGTTCATGCGAGGGTGGGTCAGCAGCGTTTGCTTGGAGGGAAGACTGAATGATGTGTGATGCAATCCAAATTGGAACCGGTGAACTGGAGAAGAGAAATCTTGTGATAACCTGGGTGGAATAACAATTAAAGAGTAATGACAAATCAGGAAATGATGAGATCCTGAGACTAGTGGAGCAAAGTCTTGTTTAAATGCAGACAACTTCCTCTTTCACAACCATCATTATTTTGAGGAGAAAATATAATAAGGTTTAAAATATATTCAAATTCCAAACATACTTCTTGAAAAAACTTTGCTCTTTGATGACCCAAATCCAGTACAGGGGCGTATCCAGGGGGGGCGCCTGTTGCGCCCCCCCCCCCTATTGGCCGTTGTAAAGAAAAAAAACTAGCAAAAAAAAAAAATCCTCATACCAATTGAAAATATTGTTCATTAAATAGGCTTCAAAATTGGTCACATATAGCACTATTTTGCATCTCAGCCCTTCTTCAGAAGCAAAAATTTTCCAAAGACCCCTCCCCCATGACGGCGATCAATAATTCCTGTTGCCCCCCCTATTGGGAAATTCTGGATATGCCACTTCAGTAGACTAATAAGGATAAAAAGAATGAAACGGTAATACTGTAGAATAGACCGCTTCGGTAATGTATGCAAATGTTATACCTTTAAATTATTCCACGTTCACAGTATTCAGTGGCTTTTCCATATGTATACTTCTTGACACGGGAACAATTTATACTCATCATGAGCATCATTGGTCAATTTTGATCGACACTTTAATGTGTGAAAGAGAGAGGAGAACAGTCAAACTTAACGAGGAGTTCATACTGACCTGAATATGCATACAACAGACTCCAAAGATCAGAAGCACTAAAAGATGAGCCAAATAGACAAATACATCACAACTGTAGAAGCCCTCTGATTGGTTGATTGGGTCATCCGTTTTCTTAACATCTTTTCTGATTGGCTGGAGCAACCCAAGCACTTTCACATGATCCCAGTTCACACTGCAGTACTCCTGCACTCCGTAGAGACAGAGGATGATTACGGGCAAGGCCAGAATAAAGTTTGGGAGTTGTTTAAACTCGTAATAGTTCAACAGTCCAACATTCCAGTGTTCCGCCTGCACCTCAGAATAAGGAATCACAAACGACTTACAACACCAAGGAGGCACACGATCATCTTGATGTTCTGTCCTTTGTAAGACATCTATGAAATTGCTTGCACTTTTGAATAACAGGTCTCTACCATGCTCGATTATCCTTTGTAAGGAGATTGCCCTTTCTTTTACACAGATGATCAAGTAGGTGTAGATTTGATACAGAGCAAACGGAAAGAGAATAATAGCTGTTGAATAAAATATTCTTGTGACATTAACAACAAAGATTCTACATATTTTCTTCAAGGTGGAAAGGTTGATGGGTGCATGTGCTCTTCTAGCAAGGACAAAGATGGTAATTTGGATGCTGTGGTATGCTACAAAACCAATAGACACTATCCCATTAGATCTTGCACCTGTAGCTAGTCCAAGTACAATTGCGGATAAAAGGTAACGCCTGTCCTCTAAACACAGCATCCCACTTAAGCTAAGGCATGAAAATGAGGCCTCTGTGTACATCGCGGTCATGAAGATACTTGCAGGATTGAAGCAATACAGAATCCATGCTATATCTGCCATGCGTTGATCCTTGCATACCCTCTTGGTCAATTCATACAACACAATCGCGGTCATGGTGAACATCAGTATATTCAAGAGCCATCCGGCAACCATTAGAACACTTCGTAGCTGCATCACCGTCTGAAAAGGCAGGAAGAGCGTGTCTGCAAGAACTCGCACAAGAGCGGGGTAAAGCGGGAAGAATGCTAGCATGTGGTCCATGGTGTAGCCATGCTCAGCAATGTGTAGGAAGTACGCCCCGTCCCACTTCCGGAAGCCTCCCAGGAGGAGCTCTACGCAGAGATCACCTATTCCTGGGTTCTGTAGAGGTTCTTGGTGGAAGGCATCTGCTCTATGATCAGGTATCAGGTTATTCAACAGGATCTAAGTAGTGAGAAGTAGATAGATTTCAGCTTTATTTCACAAACTATAACTGCTTAAATAAGGGTCCCATTGTGTGACATTCTTATTGTCCTGCTTACATAAGGAACACACAGGTTTTTGTGGCTCTGAGTGTAAGATTGCAAAGTGATTCTGAGCATAACATATTGCATCTTCACTGTCAGAATAATACTTAATCTTACTCTATTTTTCTCTACCCTGAGCCAAAAAACCCAGGGTGTTCCTTACGTAAGCGGGACATCAAGAATGTCACTAATTAGGACCCTTATTCATGGAAATACCGGTAAAATATACTCAAATAGGCCATTTGTCAAAGACAACATCCTACTACTGGCTGAATAAAAAGCTATAATGAGACACTCAATATTTTGTTTTATGTGCACGAGGGTGCAAAACAACATTTCTTACATGGTATATCCTGTACAAAAGTTTATTGTACTGCGAAAAGTGGATAGCCCAACCCTGGATAACCCGACCGCCTACCCTGGACAGCTCGTCCCAGTCGAGTTATCCAGGTTGGGGTGCCTCTCCAGACAACTATAGGGTAAAATAGGAGAATTAAATTCCTAAAATCATGAAAAAAAAGTGGGTTGAGTTGTCCGGCACGGCAATGGGTCAAGCTGTCTAGGGTAGGTGGTCAGGTTATCCAGGGTCAGGTTTTCTGGACCCCTGTACTGCATTGTCTTAGCTGCGCATGTGCACTGACACGTGATGCAAGAAGCCACCAGAATCTAAATGGGATGACTGAGTAAAAACAAGGCATAAGATAAAATACCCTTAATCTTACATTCAAAATAATGAATGTATTGTTGTAACATCCATTTTCCGGCCAAACTTGACATTTCCCTTGTGCAATTGTCACTATGAACATGGCGAACAAAGAAGCGGACAAAATATACAGCTCCTCATTGTACCTTCCACAATTGCCCTGGTAGACGAAAGAACATCCCTTCATTGCTATTATGTAAAAATATGTAGAACAGGTGTCACATGCATATTCACCTGTTCTACTTATTTCACATAATAGTAATGAAGGGATGTTCTTTTGTCTACCAGAACAATTGTGGAGGGTGCAATGAGGAGCTGTATATTTTGTCCGCTCTCTTTGTCATTGTGTTCATAGTGTGTTTCAACCTCAGCCTGCAGCCTCAGTGAAATATCATTCAGGACATTTTAAATTAAATGTGACGGTTCATATGTTAATTTTGTTACGCTGAACTCCAGAGCATTCAACATTTGCATAATAAGTCTAGATCTACTACTGATATGGTAAGTGATAGAATACATGATTAACACTCAGTAACAGTTAGATCTACAAAAAAAAACAAGCATGAATCAACAAGTCTAGATCTACTACTGATATGGTAAGTAAACACTCAGTGACAGATCTACAAAAAAAACCAAGCATGAATCAACAAGCAAACAGGAATAGAATCTATATAACATGGTAGGCCTAGACCTAATACGATAGACAGGGAGAGGGGAGAGCAAAGGAAAAGAGATAGAATTAGAAAGAATAAAACAATCTCATCATCTCACTAAACTTTCTAAAGTACATACTGTAGGCCTATGATGAAGTAGGCCCCTATTACTGTTAAACTCTAATTTTCTAAAGTCCTAAAAATTTAAATTCTAAAAAAGTTTTTAAAAAATAAAGTCAACACACTGCTCATTCTTGCCTGCGACGTCACACACTGGTGGCTCGATCGGTCATATCCAAATATCAAATTTTTGTTAAGTGTCCGGAAGGCGGAAATTCAACCCCCATCCCAGTTCCTACTGACTCTACAACACAGGAATGAACGAATGGGACTACACGTTAACAGTACAGAGAGCATAACGTAAGTTATAATGACCAAACATACCGAACGTGGTGCACCAAAATTCAAAAATTACTACTGAAATTATTACCTGCAATGAAGTCACAAAGAGCCGTGAAATAATGGCATGTTTTGCTATTACATATGTTCGAGAAACCTTTGCCATGGACGTCGCCATCTTGGAAACATGTATTCTCGTACCTCGGATTTTTTTTAACTTTATAATTTTATTGTTTACAGTTTGTTTTCATTTAAGTCGTGACAAAATATTGCAAAAAGATTGCAATAGGTTTTTTCCTTTATAAAATATTGCTGAACGTCAATTTCTAAAATAAATCGGTGTATGGAATTTAACGCTCCTCAAATACTTCCTGATAGGGTGAACATTCCTCTTTATTTTAAATATAAGTTACCAATTTAATAATCATGTGGATGAAAATGATTATAAAATGCAATATATTTTTTAAGTGGTTTTAATTAGGGGTTTAATTAATATTTTTATACAGATTTTTTAAAATTCCATTTTGGAAATTATAGCCACACAGCGAATGAATAAAAAGCCCCCCATGCACCCCCCCCCCCCCCCCCCCCCCCCCCCCCCCCTCCCCCTTGCAGGGGAAAAAAAAGAAAATTGCATGTAATAATCATGCATTATAGCAGGGGCGGATCCAAAATTTTTGAAAGGGGAGGGGCACAAACCTCAGAAAATTATCTGACAAAAAAATGGTTATCAGTTCAATGGGGCGGCACGGGGGGGGGGGGCACAAAAATGTACACTTTTCTTGCAAAATCAGCCACTGCACTACATATATACAGCGATGTTTTATAAGCAAGGGGTCAGGTCTATGCTTCCAACGCATCTATCGGCTGGGCCCCTGGGGGTACAATGACAATATAAAATAACTTGCTCTAAACATGATTTAAAGGCGAAGTTTCAATATTCCCAACCCTAAATTTTATCACAAAGTCATATGGTTTCTACAGTGTATCTTAGATCAGTGGCGCAAAAGGGGCCGGCATATTTTCTCCCTCTTGCGCCGCGAGACCATTAATTTGTGGATTTATAGTGCTGTAAAATGGCCCCCTCGCAAGGAAAAAAGGAAAATTAAACGAAATATTTATACCCC
Source organism: Heliocidaris erythrogramma (assembly GCA_025617745.1). Classification (NCBI taxonomy): domain Eukaryota; kingdom Metazoa; phylum Echinodermata; class Echinoidea; order Camarodonta; family Echinometridae; genus Heliocidaris; species Heliocidaris erythrogramma. The sequence goes on from CM046863.1 coordinate 5,962,966, forward strand.
CGCCAAACGAAGTTTGAAGGGGGTATAATAGGAATCAGTCAACGGTTGGGCAGTCTGTCGGTCGGTCTGTTGCAAATCTTGCGGATCGAACTACTTTCTCAGTTTTCGACCGAAGCTCATGAAATTTGGTACACACCGTGATTGGTCTTGGTGGGAAGATGTGCAATACATATTTTTCGGATGAGTCGGAATCTGCGTTGCCATGGTAACAGCATATTTATGGCAGAAAATCAAGGAAACACCTTGCGGATCGAACTACTTCCTCAGTTTTTGACCGAAAGTCATGAAATTTGGTACACACATTGGTCTTGGTGGGAAGATGTGCAAGACATATTTTTTGGATGTGTCGGAAGCTGCGTTGCCATGGAAACGACATATCTATGGCAGTAAATCAGGGAAAAATCTTGCGGATCGAACTACTTCCTCAGTTTTCTACCAAAAGTCAAGAAAGGCTGTTGTCACGGGGCGGGGGTATTAATCATCATCTTCAGTGATATTTCTAGTTTTTTTTTCTGTATAGGCCTAATTAGATTTCTAAATACAAAAATAAGCTTCCGAAGTGAGAAAAAAAGGTCTCACTTGATTTCACTTGATGTTTTGTACATGTATAGGCAGGTATAGGAAATCAGTTTACATCAAGACCCCGGATGTGTGGGCCGCCGTGCTTTCCTCTATATATAAAAGGATACTCGGGCAACATGGCTCGCAAGATAACCGTATAATATTGCATGTAATAATTTTGCAGTATAATAAGGAATAAGCTTTTAGAGCTTTAAAATCCAGCAAACTTCCAACATTCCAAAATTTTATCCCTTGCTCCCTGTTTATTTTAGGCGCCCGTAGCGGGGGGAGAGGGGAGGGGTCGGGAAGATGCTTCCCTCTGTGAAGGGGTTGGGGTCGATTTTGCCGCCTCCTGGCTTACAAAATAAACCACAATTTTATAATTATCTACAATTATAACGAGTAAATTAGCTTTCTTACGGTACTCTGAAATATTATTTGAAAAAAGTATCAGTGTTCTTTAAAAAAAAAAAGTGTACAGAGATGATATCAAAGCAATAGGTATCAGCCCCCTCACGAAAATTCCCACGCCCCTGTACCTGTGCTCAATGTTATCATAATTTTGAAGTAGGCTGTGATTTGTCTGTTTGATTGCCAAATTCCAGTACCACGGGAGTGATATTTCCTATGCTCTCTGGCCTAATGCTATATACGTGTATATATTATTTGCTTTGTCTTGGGCCCGTTTCTGCTAAAGACTATATCCCCGACTCTGGACTATATCCCGGTGAGCTCTCGAGTGCATTTACTGACTCTGATCTGACCCCTAATTATTATCAACAATAATAACCGTCGAAAGGAGGGATGATGAATGGCAGTGTGCACTGGCGGAGCCCAACAGTTATAATCACAGAGTCACATAGTTTCCCAACACTTTCAAGGGTGGCCATTATTTTTCAGAGGAGATGATTTTGCTTCAGGATCGGGGCATTAATTTCATCAGGGCAAGCAACTCATGTGACACTTTTTCATGGAGAGTGCATCGAAGGGAAATTAGTTTTCAAGACTTCAAGGGCCTTTTTTCTAAGTTGCTTGGCTGGAACATGGCTTCTTACAGTCGGAAAGTGGCTTACCAATGAGTGATGTTCTCTGGTTCTGCTGCCGATGTGCTACATGAGCCCATCAATGAAAAAAATAGATAAAGAAAAGAGGAAAGAAAAATAGCCATAGCTAATGATAAAATGAAACCTCGTAAAATGCTTGCACCGTACCTTTTCCAGAAAGATATTTTTTTAGCCAAGTAACAATAAAAGCAGGGGCGGATCCAGGATTGAGTAAAAGAGCGGGCACACAAATGAAAGGTTTGTCAACTTCTTGGAAAAGGTAGACCCGTATTTTTTTGGTATCGCCAGCTTCTCGAAAATTCGATCAGTGGAGGGGGGGGGGGGGGTCGACAAAAATAAAGGACTTCAGTCTGAAAGGGGGAAAGGGGAAATGACGGATCGTCTATGGGCCGGAAGTGCCCCCCTGGATCCGCCAATGATAAAAGTACATTTTTTCCACCCCCCCCCCCCATTCTCACGACCGGGCGTTTCAACAAATTTTGAGAGAGAGATAACGGCTTGTAACGCTTTTTAGGCTTTTTTCTCTCACTTCCACCACTCATTATCGCTCTCGCCTTTTTTTTTGGGGGGGGGGGGGGGAGGCTGAATAGAGAGACGTAGGGAGGCATGCCCCCCCCCCCCCCCTGTCTACGCCAGTGACCCCTAGTTATCTAAAATATCTAAGGCACATTATTATTAACGTGGTTTTTTTTCGGGGGGGGGGTGTCTATTATTTTTTCTATGAAATCGTCAAACAAGCAATGCAGTTTTTAAATTGGCAACAAAAATCGGACCTGGGCCGAATAATTGTCTCTTATTTCATTCTGCGACCTCTACTGTTGTACTTGTTTTTGTTGTTTTACCGTACCGGCCCGAAATTGGAGGATGCGCTATTTCGCTTCCTTATTGTTCCGAAAACTTGGCTCTTTCTTGGAAGATTTCACCCAAAAGCGGCGTATGATGGCTGAAATTAAAGACCTACCATTTCAGTTTCCAGAACTAGCCCACATTGATCACAAGAAATCGTGCCCAAGATATAATGCAGGTGAGTATTTTCTGTGGACAAAGAGTAAGACATGGTAAGACATGTAGACCACTCATAGCTACATTCCTATACTTCGTGTGTATAATGTAGGCAGTCATACACCTCATCTTTGTAAAACACCACTGCACAAAAGTCACCAATATTCACTCAAAATCGGCATTTAATTTTCAAAAACCGACCCCAAAATATCCAAGACATACAATAAATTCAACTCACCAATGTTGGAAAAGATATTTACAAAAATGAAATCCGCAATTTTGAATTTACTCAACTTACTGTTGATTCTCGCGAAACGAGCTATCGGAGTCATTGTGTACATTTCCTGGTCGCCGACATCTCCCCAAAAGAGTTTTGTCCTCAAAAATTCGGTCCCTATGGCGTACACGGAAAAGTTCCGATTTTCTGTGTGCGCGATCGTAAAGATCGATGTGCCCTTGCGATCCCGAGTTTCTTCGTGGACAAAAATTATATTGGCCGATTTTAGTCTAAGACATCGGCAGTTTGTAAACAACACGCGATCGCGAAACAAATCGGCGGGGATTTCTCTGGTTTTGGACAAGATTTTGACTTTGGATTTTGCTGTAAATATCAAAAGTTCTTCCTAACGGCCATTTGAGGTAGGAGTGAGATTTTTAAGGGCTGAATTTGAAAGCAAGTATTTAAAATATTTATCTTATTTTCCCCCCCATACCTTTAGTACATGCGACAGAAAATACCAACTATTTTACAGAAATGTACCCGTGAGTGACCTCGACCTAGTTTTAAAACACCACTGCACAAAAGTCACCAACATTCACACAAAATCGGCATTTAATTTACCAAAACCGACCCCAAAATATCCAAGAAATACAATAAATTCAACTCACCGATGTTGGAAAAGATATTTCCAAAAATGAAATCCGTAATTTACTGTGGATTCTCGCGAAACGAGCTATCGGAGTCATTGTGTACATTTCCTGGTCGCCGCGGGCGCTGATCTCCCCAAAAAAGTAGGGAGGTCCACAAAAAAAAAAAAACAGCACTCACTGTCACAAAACATGCCTTAAAATATTGATTAATATTCCAATTAGGCCTATCACACAGATGGCTCAAAACTTAACTGAAAATCTCATAAATAGTGAAAAATAAGGGCTAAATAGTCCATATCATGTGCTGAAAAATATGTTGACATATTCTGCGCACAGCGCGTACGTGGCTTTACAAGCAATGTACTATCGATAGTCAAACGATCATCATGCGCGCACGCGAATAAATTGGAAGAAATTCCCCCAAAATCGTAGCTCACTGCATGACAAGCCCATATCTATGCCTCTCACATGCATAGGCGATTCACTGCGCCGCGATTATTCAATGACTCATCGATAGATAACGAACTCAACTCCCCTAAAATACACAGATTCTGACACATCTCACTACATCACCCACTCAAACTATGCAAGAACAAGGTAAGTAGCGATAAAAATGCCTAAAATTGCATACATACCGCCACTTTGTTTGTCCTTCAGGGAAAAAATCCTGGGTTTGGTGGGATGTATAGGGCATCCCCTGAACGGTAAACTCGCAGACATTCAGAATACGTCATTGATAAACATAGGGGGACCAATCACAGAAAGAAAAAATCTCAGATTCATTCGCCTGTCATTCGCTTAACACAGGCGGTATCGGAAGTGTGTGCATGCATAACGGGCCGAATCGCGCATTGACTATCTGTGCACTTGCGCGATAGCGCCATCTAGCGCCCGTGGTTGTGCCTACCAAAAGAGTTTTGTCCTTAAAAATTCGGTCCCTATCATGGCTATGGCGTACATGGAAAAGTCCCGATTTTCTGTGTGCGCGATCGTAAAGATCGGTGTGCGCTTGCGATCCCGAGTTTCTTCGTGGACAAAAATTTTATTGGCCGATTTTAGTCTAAGACATCGGCAATATGTAAACAACACGCGATCGCGAAACAAATCGGCAGGGATTTCTCCATTTTTGGACAAGATTTAGACTTTAGTTTGGATTTTGCTGAAAATATCGAAAGTTCTTCGGCCATTTTGAGGTAGGGTGCGCGCCCCGGTATTCGGTCACTTAAAAAGAAATCGCCGCTGATATGAATACCTATCTCTTTAAATTGACAATCTACCATCAAAAGAACCGCAAAATTGTCCTTTAAATAATTATCAAAATAATTTAAAACATGGAAACTTACCAAAAAAAATATCGCCGACAGAAGAAGGAGAAGTTTTCCGCCCAGTATTCGGTCGGCGCCACCCACAATTCGGTCACGCGATAGTGCGCTGCATCTCGGGAGAGTTATATAACCATTTTTGTCACATTTCTGCGTTTTTAGGCATTTTCTGTGGCTTCTATATATTCATACTTAAATGTATGAGATTTTTTATCCATTAAAATCCACAAATCGAAGATCTAGGGTCAGAAATAATGAACAAAATGTATTTCTAAAAAGAGCAAAGCGCGTCAGCGAAGCGCAAAGCGACAAGTTGCACACAAAGCACGTTGGCGCAAGGCACTCAATGTTGCCTGACCGAATACTGGAAGAGCGCCATCTCACTGGCAGGGGTGAGGTATATATATTCTCTTGCTCATCGCTGAGATTGCCATTTGCAAATTCGCTGTGATAGAGGGAAGACCCGGAAGCTCCTCTTCACACACATACTAAATTCATTGCACCTGCACACATAGTTATTTCACCATAGGCGTCTACATATGGCTATACGTGTTAACTCATGCGCTAACGGAACCCGGAAGTGCGGAAACTTGGGTAACACTGACCAGTTTCGAGGGTATTTGAAGATCTTTTCCAGGGCGTCCGACCTGAATTGTTTTCAACATTAGAGGTACCTTGTTCATGTGTCTGTTATGTACAGGTTTCGAGCCTCAGAAATTATTCATGAGTTCTTCACAGCTGTTCAAAGAGCTGCGTGACCGAATTCTGGAATATGGCCGAATACCGGGGCGCGCATCCTAGGGCCTAGGAGTGAGATTTTTAAAGATCACATTACAAGAAAATTCCATCAAAGTAAATATTGGGTTAATACTTTTTATTGCATATATGGCATAAATTAAACAAGGTTATCCAAATTCAACGCTTGGACACATTTGAAATAATGATTATTATCAATTATAAAACGGTAAAATACAGCCCCCGATATAGCAGCAGAAGAGCTCCTCGAACGCTGCTGAGATGTGTGACGACACGCCAGGGGCCAGTCCTGTCTAAGCAGACGATGTCCCATAACATCTTACACATTTTTCAGTGCCTGTTTTGTCATCTCCTCTTCACTTATTTCTCTTACTTGACTAGCGTCAGTCTTAATGTTAGTCTGTTGCCTCACTCTTAACTTCGTGTATGGTATTATTTTGATGAAAAATGCAGCGTTAAAAAAAACAAAGGAATCAGTCACTTGTAAACAAAATAAGACGCCATTGTATTTTCAGCTGCTTGCACCGGGGCATGTTCGGCGTTTCAAGAGGGAACGAATACCATCCATGCTATTATTCGGAGGGCTTTTCAATTTGAAAATGGGGTTTATTTCATTGATCATTGACCCTTCTCCTGTGTATTTACAATCAAACGGTTTTAGTTATCAGAATCAGTTTCACTTTGCCTTTTAGAATGGTGTGAAATAAGGTCATGTTAAATATACCAAACTCTTTATAATTTGATAAATAATTGCATTGCAATTACGTTCATTCATTATAGAACGTATCTTCGCATGACGTCAGCATAAATTTGATATGCAAATTCGTCCTCATCTCGAGCTAGCTTGCTCGGCACCTGGCGCTGCGACCCGTGCAAGCTACATCAATCATGGAAAGCAAGCCCCGCTGATACCGTTGTGATTGGTCGATAATCCTTGGTAGGCATGTTTAAGCATACGAATGTCAACTCGTGAATAATTCATATCGGACGATGGAAACCCAGGTTCCAAAAGGCCTCGCGACTAAAGTCTCTCGATCGCGCGTTCACCAGGGCCGTGTTGATTCTTTTCGTCGCCGGCTAGTCTCATCTCAGGCACAGCATGACGAGGAAAATAGCCAAGTCACGAGGCCTTGTCAAAAGGCTAGGGTAGGGAAGAAAGCCGAATTCTGCCCGGTCGGCAGAACATTTCGGCGGCGCCCTTCTGCTGCTGTGATAGACCGGCTCAAGTGCAAGTGCTTAAGTTAGTGCACTGCAGGGCAGGGGCGGTTCAGAAAAAGCTACGCATACAAAATTTATTTAGCTTAAAATTGTCACCCCAGAATTTTGTAGGGAAGCCATGGTCAATGATGGACATACATAGTTCTTTTAATTGCTATCCTGCTCAGTATGCAAATGAGGGAACCAGTGACGTCACCCACTCACTATTTCTTTTGTATTTTATTACATAAAACACAAAATATTTTAATTTTTCCTTGTTATAATGTGAAACAAGGTTTAATTCCTCGCTGAACGTGTGTAATTAACATTGTTGCAACCTATACACAATTCAATGAGAGCTTCCTAATTGTGAAATCTGCAGAAATTAAAATATTCTATATTTCACATAATAAAATACAAAAGAAATAGTGAGTGGGTGACGTCACTGGTTCCCCCATTTCCATACTGAGCAGGATGTGCATGTTTACTGTTTTGCGAAATTAAGCGAAACTTTAAAATACCATAACTTTCTTATTTTACATCCTATTTTGATGAAATTTTCAGTGTTATATGCTTGTTGGATTTTTCGCTATTTATTCAAATCAATTCTTTGTTAGGGTGGACTTGGCCTTTAACCAGTATTAGCAAACCCCAAATTTTATTGTGTTCATTTTTTATTTTAAATTTAAATATGCCTAACGACGTTAGTCTAGATTCTAATGCCATGGAATGAGTTGGACGAGTTGCCAGCAAAGTCAAAATTTCTTTCGGCTGTCAAATATCAAAATTTCACACTGATGACCTTTTTATGAGCTTGCGTTCTTGTTAAGTTGTTTAATGTTTGCAGGTTTGGAAGAAAAAAAAGTGACGTCTATGTATAAGCAACTTGGACACGGATATCTGACAAAAGTGACAATGAGTGATGACCATTTTTTTCTCTAAACTCGAATTTATTTTTTTCCTTTTTAGAGGGGGGGGTGTTATGTTTTGTTTCTTTCTTTGATAGCACACATTTAAAAATGTTGAGGAATTTCATATTTCATCCCACTCACTCAACCAGTGTATGAGGTTATGGAGCAAAAACAAATATGGTATTACTTATTGCCCTCTACTCTCTACTGTCGCATACAACAAAAACGCAAGGGCAATTCCCCTTAGTTTGTGGCAGCCATATATCTGCTATATTAGCTAATATGCCCAGTAATCCTCAAATTGGCAAAAATCCTACCTAGGATATCAAAAAAACAGTGAGCAGAACAGAGGTACTGAATTTCTATAGTGGAGACCTGTATAAAGCCTTAAGAGCAACGAGCTGTACTGTCAATAGCCTTTTGACAAGGCCTCGTGACTTGGCCATTTTCCTCGTCATGCTGTGCCTGAGATGAGACTAGCCGGCGACGAAAAGAATCAACACGGCCCGGGTGAACGCGCGATCGAGCGACTTTAGTCGCGAGGCCTTTTGGAACCTGGGTTTCCATCGTCCGATATGAATTATTCACCAGTTGACATTCATATGCTAACACGCCTACACCGAGGATTATCGACCAATCACAACGGTCTCTGCGGGGCTTGCTTTCGATGTGATTCGTTCATGATTGATGTAGCTTGCGCCGGGTGCAGTACGTGCCGAGCGAGCTAGCGCTCGAGATGAAGGCGAATTTCATACCAAATTTATGCTGACGTCATGCGACGATACGTTCGCTGATTGGCTCCTACCAAAAAGGTAGCAGATCCTCGCTAGGAAGAAAGGATAACATAAGAAATACAAGCCAGGTTCCAAAAGGCCCATCGCGACACGTCGCTCGATAGCGCATTCACCGGGCTGGGCGGCTAGTCTTGTTATGCAGCCACTACTAGCTTACTTGCCAAGAAAAATAGCCAAGTCACGAGGGCCTTGTCAAAAGGCTATACTGTCAACTGCTCGTGGTCTAGTGGTAAAGAACTGGTCAAAGTATCCTTATTCTACACCGCATGTTCTACAATGTTGCTGGTTTGAATCCCGCTCTTCTTGACTAATATTTTTTTCAGTTATGAATTAACAATAGCGTTTAATCCGTTGAAAATCAGAATTTCAATAATAAAAGCACGAGAAACCTGACTAAATATTCACTTGGTCAGGCGGATTTAATGGTGGCTGGGCATAATAACGAATTTGGCCCATATATCATACGAGCACCCTGGCAAGAGTGAAGCACGACTTTGCTAAATTCTGGTGCCCGATCGCTATAGCCTTGCATACCGGTAATATGTGTATTCACCTTTTCATTGTCCCAAACAACTTATAAGGTAGTTATCATGAATTCTCACATTCTACAAAACTGAATATTATACGATAGGGGAGATCGTTATACCCCTCCTTGCGAACGGCCATGAGAGAAAACCCCCTTTTTTTTGTAAGGTATTCTGATAAGCCTTGGTATACTTTCAAAAATTCAACATCTTATTGCTATTCTCTACCCCATTGGAGGGCAGGAGAATCTGTGGATTAGTCTGGAGGAGCTCCATGTAGTTCATCTCCTCCTGGAGCTTGGCCATCTCCACATGGAGCTTATTATTCTCTATCTTTCAGTGGTCGACAGAGAGGAAGAGAATGGGAGCATCAGTCTGGAGGAGCTGGATTGCCTCCAGTTGGAGCTGGAGACCATGCTAGCGGCTGTCACGAGGAGAATCCGTCAGATCCAGCAGGAGGTACAGAGCATGGCCGATCTCCAGGAGGTCAAGAAGGACAAGAAAGGAGCAAAACCTGTAAGAAAATAAAAGTGAACTACAGTCAAACCTGTCTATAAAGACCACTCAAGGGAGACAACAAAAAACGGTCTTTATGAGCAGGTGGTCTTTATGTACAGGTTCCTTTAATACACGTTTAAATGAGAAACACTTTTCAAGGGAAACAGAAATTGTGGTCTTTATAGACAGGTGGTCACTAAAGAAGGTTTGACTGTATATGCTTACTCAGTCAACTATGCACAGACGTGAAAGAGAAGGTTGAGCTCCCTGAAGGGTGAAAAATAATTTGTGAGCTTTCTCATCCTCTTTATGTCAGTTTGGAAGAGCATCATTGTAGAAATATCTCCTGAAAAGCATTGCTATTCAAGTGCCCTCATATTCGAAATATGACGAGAAGTGGCTGAAATGTTCGGGCCGAACATTCATGCAACATGTTTGTGCAGTCCCATATGCCCATTTCTGTGTGCACTGCATGTTCTGTTCAGAGAGAGTTGGTTATTAAATTTCTAATCAATTTGTTGATTCCAAAATCTCACAGTATACACCCAATTCTTATTTAGACATGATCAACCTTTCCCACTTGCTTTTGAGACAGTTTCTTTCACAATATAATCGCATGACCAGAACTCAGCTTTATCTTTAACCAATTATTTTTTGTCAATTTTTAATTTGTGATAAATTATTAAATTTCTTATCATTTTGATGATTCCAAAATCTCACAGTATACACCAATTCTTATGTCGACATGGTCAACTTTTCCCAATTGCTTTGAGACAGTTTCTTTCACAATATAATCGCATGACCAGAACTCAATTTATCTTTAACCAATTATTTTTTGTCAATTTTTAATTTGTGATGATTATTAACATACCTCTCAATGAAATAAGAGATAAAATAGTTTTACGCGTACCAACACAGATGTTGCAATGACTGTAAAATTTCATGTGGCCTGCTGCTTTAATTGTACATTTGTTACTACTGTTGTAGGGGTAATAGTAGTAATAATGATAATAAACTGTTCTTGTATAGCGTATATCATGTGTGCTTCCAAAGGGTTTGGATATTAATCAGCGCACAGTGCTGGTATTTTTGTGTTGTATTTTGTATTCTAATGATGAACCAACTTGTGTATTTTTATCAATCCATTAATTTGATGTGATTAATATCTATGGTTATCTTCCAGGACAAGAAAGAAGAGAGTTCATCGTCTAGTGCGACCCCGTCTGGCAAGCGAGGGAGAACTGAGGAGAAGACGGAGAAGCCCCCAAGAAGATGAAAGAATCCAGCGGAAAGGGGGGCAGCACTGGCACCCCCGGGGCTGGATCAAACAGACCTAAAGCCAAGAGTATGCATGTGAGTATACAGCTAAACAGGGAGGGGTAACATAAAAGGGGGGTGATACATGCACCCCTGGGGCGGGTCTAATAGACCCAAAGCCAAGAGTATACATGTGAGTAACAGCTAAGAAGGGAGGGGAACGTAAGGGGCGAGGGTAAAACTTGCACCCCTGGGGAGGACCTAACAGACCTAAAGTCAAGAAAATTCTTATGAACCAACCTGTCAACATGAAGCTGTTAAAAGACCATGATATGTGGCGAGGGATATGGAAAAAACATACACTCTTTATTCAACATTACAATCGTCATTCAGTCTTTGGGTTATCGGCCTCTGCAGTAATACCATTTTCTTCTGGGCTACTGCATTTAGGAAACAGTAATACATTACAGTGACCACAACACCATGCATGTTGATCATTAGACAGGGATGCCACTTTTCAGACAAAAGTAGGAATTCCTACTTTTTCAACATATTTTTAGCAATAGAAAACCACTTTTTATGTAAACAAGGGCCCATTCTAGATGATTTTTCGTACTTTTTTATCAATTCTAAGTGGCATCCCTGATTAGAGGGCGTGTATTTTTTTATATTTGGCTGTATGATCAAGCTTCCAAGATTTTTTTTTAATCTTCAAAACTTGACCATTTATAGCATGTTCAATCATTAGGACAGAGGCCCTATTGGGAATCCTGGATATAGCAGACTATCTGTGTATTTTGCCAACCTACCAATGTGCTTTCTCCCTACTCTTTCTCCTTGAACCAGCAAAAATTACAGGAATACGAATTTACCGATGATCCGCTCTCTGATGCAGCACCCCCTCGCTTGCCCCGCAACGACACCATTGATCGCTTCTGGGCTTCGGTGGAGCCCTACTGCGCTGACATCACCAACGAGGATTTGAAGGTCCTGGATGAGCTCATTAAAAGTGGCGAAGAGGAGACCGAGTACTTCAAGGTGCCGTCGTTAGGGAAGCATTATTCTGTCCGATGGGCGCATGAAGATTTACTAGAGGAACAGAGAGAAGGTAATCACACAGGACTGAATAGTTTAAGTCTGATCTTCAAATTGGCAACAGGGATGACTTTGTTTCAAAATACTATTCTTTCAACAAAATTAAAGATATATATGAAGCCATGGAAAAATTATTAGACCAATAGTGGTTACTGATGTGTTATTTTTGTGGTAAAAAGGAAATAAAATATCATAAAAGCAAGGTATAATTGCTGGAATTTGGTATTCATTCAATGAAATACAAAGACAAATCATTTTTATAATTTTGTTTGCATATTAGAGTACCCTTATTACAGGAGCTTGGTCTAATAATTTTTCCAGGGCTGTATAGGAGGAAATATATCTTATAGTGCAGTAGTAAAAAGCCATTCTGTAATGAAACAACCTTAACTTTCCTTTTGATTGTACATTGGGGGAAAGAAAATTACAAACAATAAAACAATTCTCGCTACCTCAAATATGCAATTTTCGACGTAGAGGGCAATGTTATGCATGGAAATGGTCCGCATCTTCATTAACTTCACTTCCGGTCCGTATTGAAATACTACGGCTTATGAATAAAATGAGTGCTAAAATGCTTAATTTTTGGATCGCATGACATAAACCACTCAAATTTTGAAAATGCAACCAATTGTCTCAATAAATCATGGTATCTTTTAAAACATGTCGGTTAATATATACTCAAACTCCAGGATTTTTGTAATATCTGTGTACATTTTCAGTGCAAAAAGACACACTTTTCGACCCAATCGGGATATTGTCAGCACTGCGCATGTGTGGTTCGAATGACAAACGCCATCTGTTGGCGAAATTGCGTATTTGGGGTAGCGAGAATTGGGGAGGGGGCAAGTCATTCAAGAAGCACATTTAAATGCCAATTATCATTATAAATACAGAGAAGTGCTACAGTGTCGGCATGCCGTTTAATACAATCCCATGCACTAACCATTTAACTTGATGCCTCGATTTGGGAATAGGTAGCCCATTGGAAAACCTACATGTAAGTGCTTATTCCATTCATACTATATACTGTGTGCTCAGACTGGTGATCATATCTCTCTTGTTTGTTATGTGCAGGTGGAAGGATAACGGACAAGAAGAAGGGACCATCACCAAACACCAAGGAAGCCAAAGCTATGCTGAAGAAAGCAGACAGGTTTGTTACTAATTTTGCTTAAAGAGATATTTGTAGTATGTTGGACAGAAATGTAATGCATATGAAAACACCTAATCCTTTATGAATCGAAAGATAGTCAAAAATATATTCTAACAGAATCCAGAATTATCACAGAATATAAATGAATAGCAGCTCCCAAGTAATTCTGCTTGGGTTTTTTTGTGAGCAATTTTCACTGGGGGGGGGGGGGGGGGGGGGGGGGGGGGGGGGCGTTGATTTCCCCCCAACCCCTCCCCCCCCCCTTTAAGATCTCTTTAAGATCTTAAACAGTCCAATCCGTACAAAATTGTGCAATTGCCCGACCCTCCCCTCAGTGAAAACTTGATACTCTTTACATGTGCGTTTGTTAAATGCACATGTAAAGAGTTTCATTGCATAACTTTTGAAAGAAAAAGGAACATGTCTGTTCTTATTCCGTTTGGGTCTGAAAACTTGGTCTGAAAACTTGTGAGACTCTTGAAGGCAAAAAGTTACCAAAGAGAAAACTTTCTCATGGAATACCCCACTTAGAATAGTGTCAGTATACAAAGAACTGTCTCTCATTTTGCATCTCTATCTATCTGGTTTCAGGCCCGATGATGACTGTTGTCCATTTGGAACCCTCACCCAACGTCTCATCTCGGCACTGGTGGAGGAAAACATCATGTGCCCTCTGGAAGAAGAGTTTCTCATGGAATCATCTAAGGTAAGTTTTATCCCTTTCAGTTGAGAGCAGGGGGGTGTTTCATAAAGCTGTTCGTAAAGTTACGAATGACTTTACGAACGACTGGAACATGTTCTTGGGTGCTACGAACTGATCACCAGTCATGCGTAAAGTCGTGCGTAACTTACGAACAGCTTTATGAAACACCCCCCTGGATGAGTTCTGGTGAACGGTGGAGAATAATTTGTGAAGTTTTCTCATTCTTCTTCTCTCATTGTGAAAGACTATGATCATAATATCAATGTCACGTGGAGAGGACTGCTCTTCAAATACCCTCCTTTTCAAAATATAACTGGAAGTTTGCTCAGAAATTTGGACCAAATTTTTTCTTGCCACATTTCTGTGTAGTCCAGTCTACCAATTTCTGTTATTATTATGTCCCTGGGAGGGGAAAAGCGAACTGAATCACTGTAACCCACAGGTCTCTCCTCCTGATATAACTGATTGGGATGTGCAGGTGTACCACTACACCGGGGTTTCCCCCTACTCTTATCCGAATAGTGCAGTGGGTTCTTAATCTGTGATCAGATTGTCTTTACTTTCATTCTCTTCCTTTTATATTTCTTACTCCTTCCTTTTATTCTCACTATCATTCTTTCTTTCTGTCTCATACCCCCCCCCCTCTCTCTCTTTCTCTCTATCATTTTTTCTTTCTCTTTCTCTGCCTTACATTCCTCTGATTTTCCCTCTCATACTCACTGTGGCTATCATTTTTTTTTCTTTCTCCTATGCATGCATGTACCTTCTCTCTCTCTAAGCATTTTTGTCCTTCTTTTTCCCCGTTTCTCTTCAGGAAGAGATTGGCACAATTACTCATGGTCACACAGGGACAGATCCTCATTATTGTCTTTACTTTCATTCTTTTCCTTTTATATTTCCTTCTCATTCCCTTTTTCTCGTTATCATTTTTTCTTTCTACCTCATACCCTCCCTCTCTCTTTCTCTCTCTCTTTTTCATTCTCAGCCTGTCATGCTCTTGATTTTCCCTCCTACTCAATCGAGTTATTACTTTTGCTCCGTCTTATCCTTTATCTCAGTCTTTCTTTTTCCCTTTTTCTCTTCAGGAAGAGAATGGCACGATTACAGATGGTAACACCTGTACATCTCCTAAGAATGGAAACAGACCCTTCACAGTTCCTCACACCAAGGCATTGGAAGCAAGAATAAAGGAAGAACTACTTGCTCAAGGTGAGAAAGCTAAATAAAACGTATTGCTGAACGTCATAAGTATTGTGCCTGCAGTGGAACCCATGACCTTTGCATCATCAGGGAGGTGATAAAACATTGCCACTACGACACATCCATTGTTGTTGTTTGAAATGGGACCAACCCAAAAAACATTTTTTTTTTGCTCTGAATTTTTTGGGTTCCTTTTCCATTTCCATTTCCATTTCCATTCTCTACACAGATATTACAAGTTTAAATACGTTTTAATTTAGAAATGAATTGTGAGTAGTACTGGATGCACACAAGGAACCTAATTGTCGTATAGGTGTCGTGGTCTAGAGGATACGTCAAAGGACTGTGGATCACATGGTTCGCGGTTCAAGTCCGCGCGGCACCAATGTCCTTTGGCAAGATATTAATCTACATTTGCCACTCTCCACCCAGGTGTAGTAAATGGGTACCTGGTAGGAATTTATTCCTTGAATGTTTTTAGCGCCTTAGGGCAGCTCGGCTAAAGCCAGAGTAATAGTAGTACTTCCGCGCCTCGGAATAGGTTACCTAGATAGATGGCGCGTTATAAATGTCTATTATTATTAACTGCAGTTTCGTTCATTGGATCTTACATGTATGTCATTTATATTTTTTCACTCTCCTTGTCCATTCAACCAGGGAATGCCAGGTAGAGTTTGGTGGGTTTGATATCATACACACTAGGTGTGCACAAATGATTTTTAGCTGATCGGTCCCCTTTGATTTCTGTTATCATGATTTTTGACATCCTATCCACAGGACTGCTGGACATCGGTAATCTTGTAATCATGGTGGAGGATGAGGTCTTGTTATTTTAATTGCTCAGATCATGATTCTTTTACACCCTATCCACAGGACTGCTGGACATCGATGACCCTATGATCATGGGCGAGGAAGACAAGGTCTTTTTTGTAATTGCTCAGATCATAATTCCTTTACACCCTATCCACAGGACTGCTGGACATCGATGACCCCATGATCATGGGCGAGGAAGACAAGGTCTTTTTTGTAATTGCTCAGATCATAATTCCTTTACACCCTATCCACAGGACTGCTGGACATCGATGACCCCATGATCATGGACGAGGAAGACGAGGTCTTGTTTTTAATGCTCAGATCATAATTCTTTTACACCCTATCCACAGGACTGCTGGACATCGATGACCCCATGATCATGGGCGAGGAAGACGAGGTCTTGTTAGAGCTTCAGAAAAGACAGGAAGAACTGAAGGCCCTCTATGCTCACAACCGCTCTCAGAAACAACGTCTTGTCAAGCTTGCCAAGGAAGAGATGAAACGACAGGAGCTCAGACAGAAACTAAGGGCAGCTGATAATGAGGTAAGCTTGGATAGAGGCATATGGCTTCACATCCCATCCATGAGACTGCTTGATATTGAATATACAGCCCGGGAAAAAATTATTAGACCAAGCTTCTGTAATAAGGGTACTATGATATGCATACAAAATTATAAAAATGAATCGTCTTTGTATTTCATTGATGAATACCAAATTCCAGCAATTATACCTTGCTTTTATGATATTTTATTTCCTTCTTACCACAAAATAACACTATCAGTAACCACTGTTGGTCTAATAATTCTTTCAATGGCTGTATATATTTTTACAAAATGGACCTTGCTGATTGAATAGGCTACAGTGGAACTTTGTTATAAAGAACACTGTTGTAACAAAATCTCGTTATTACAAGGTTATAATGTTACTGGTCCCACTTCTTTGTATTTTATTGTTTTTTAGCCCTGATATTGATATAACAAGATTTTGATTTAAAAAGGTAGTAATCTTGGTCCCTAGGAGATAAGCAAAATCGTCTTGAAATTGTACCTCCACTCCATGCACTTTGCAAAAGGAACAAAGATAGAGTTAATAAGTCAGTTGACATGATATATTTTTCACTATTTTTCTTACAGTGCATAGACTATTATCGTCGTATCATGGCCGCCAAGCAGAAGAAACGATCACCGACCAAGAAAGAGCGGGACGCTGCGGCCAAAGCCCTCCGAGACCGAGAAACCATCATCAAGCAGCTCGATGCCCTCTGAATTCTTGTTACCATAACGATTTACCATGACAACAGAGAGACAGTTGTGTAAGAAGGATGGAAGATGATGGTGCTAAAATGAGATGAGGTTTACATCAGTTGGATGTTTTTGAGAAGACCTTGTTAACCCATTGTTTACTGGAACCTGATGGTCACTGTATTGAGCCTATGGGAATGATGTAATGCAGTAGTCTTCAGGTTAACCTTGAAGTGTTTGCACTACAGTCAAACCTGCTTTAGCGACCACTTGTATAGAAAGACCACCTGTCTATAAAGACCACAATTTTTGTTTCCCTTGAAAAGTGTTTCTCATTGAAATGTGTATTAAAGGAACCTGTCCATAAAGACCACCTGCTCATAAAGACCGCTTTTCTTGTCTCCCTTGAGCGGTCTTTATAGACAGGTGTCACTGTATAAATAAGTACATGATTGAAAGATATACTTATGTCAAGCCTCATTCACACACAGCATGGTAAACTGCAACAACAACAACAACAAAAGGACTGCTGCAAAATAAAACGACATTCGGGTTGATGCTTCATATTTCTGCATCTTATATAACACAGAGATCAGTTAGTACACTTACTGGCCTTTGTTACACGTTCATTGTAGTGGAGTTTGCTCGCTATTCATAAGGACCGCTAAAGAACCTCCCATTTATTTAGTCCAGCGTTATGGATAGCGGTCCTCATGAATAGCAGTCATCATGACTAGCGGTCCTAATGACTAGCGAGGTTACCCTATTGTAATGACTATTTTTCACCCCACTTGCCATTTGCTTACATTGGTTTTATTTTGCTGCGGTGGTTTATTGCACCATGTCTGAATGGGGCTATGGATGATGTATGTCAAATTGGATGTTACATTGCCTAGTGTGAACACAGCTATTTTAGGCAAACATGAATGTTTGTATTAGTCAAATATGACCTTTTCTTCTATGTAGATTTATACAGGGTAGAAAACATAACTATGTAAGAGCCTGATCGGTGAAGAGTAGGCATTTTGTCTGTCCGTGCCCATTGAATATTGTATGGATTATAATTTTAGTAGGCGACCATGGCAACAAAATTTGATCAAATATCAACTCTTTCATGCCCTTCACAATGAAACATAAAATAGCTTGTTTCAATTAAATGCTTATTTTCTACAGGCCTTCAAATTTTCTAAATTTGTCAAATGTCCATCCGTGACTAATTGATCAGGCTCATAAAAAAAATGTCACTGATTTTGAAATTTGTGGTGTTGAGAGAGAAGATGAGTGACCGAAAAGGCACTTTTCTGACCTGAAAATATGTCTTGTATATATTAAAAAGCACTGACATTTTAGATGGATGTACATTTTCAGATCGAATCATATTGCCATTATCTGGACACAGTCAGGGTTAATCACTGTCATCTTAGTTCAATGAATGGGACTCTTCCAAATTCAGTGTGGACGCGTTTCAACGAGGGCTAGGCTAGTAGCATCTGCATCGTTCTATCAGTATACAGTAGTTTATATAGAAGTGGAGTAAATATTCAAGTTGTCATTGTACACTCAACTCAAAGCAACAAAACAGTAATTTTCATGCAGCTGTATTCATTTAACCCTTCAGTCACTGAGGATTACGCGTATTGTAGTCATTTACTCACTGAACTTAGTCTCAGTACACCATCTTGCGGCATAGACTCTCTGCTGTCCACAAAATCTTTCCACAGTAATGCATCGCTTCAGTGCGGATTCTGAACGGCTTATGTGTAAAGATTGCACACACAGAGTTTCAGCGCCAGATATCCCCTCGATACATTTGTAGCAGTGTTACACGGGTCAAAGTCCAAGGGCGGTCCTGGGCGGATCAGTGAGTAAAGGCCACCGCACACCTTACGATCGGTCCGCGATCCGATTTCAGAAGAAAATGTAATATCATTTGACAAATCATTTAAAAACGAAAAATATTTCTGATTGAGGGTCTGAATAGTCATACAGATAGTAAAATCGATAATACGGCCTTTGCAGAGTTTTCTTGTTGTTGGAATGGCCAAATTGGCTCCGAGTCGTAGTGACGTCACAAAAATCTTACGACTGCTTACAATTTGAAACTAATTTTGCCCTTATTCCCTGTATAGAAAGCCGACAGCTCACCAAAACCCTATGTTTAGTATTCATATTACTTTTCGGAACCTGAATAGGGTAGATTTCATTTGTTAAAATGCCAATATTTAATGCCGTAGCGATTTATTTCACAAATCGGATCATAAGGTGTGCGGTGGCCTTAATAAGAAGGGCGGTCCCGGGCAGTTTAGTGACTAGAAGGGCGGTCCCGGGCAGTTTAGTGACTAGAAGGGCGGTCCCGGGCGGTTTAGTGACTCCAAGGTTATCATTAAAATATGTAATACATGAGTTACATGTATTGTACAGTGTATTTAAAATTGCAATCATGATGTATGTATTTGTGTTTTGTACAAAAGTTTTTTGTATCCAAAAAGAAGAAAAATACAGGCAAGAAGTGTAGAAATGTTAATAAATCATTCCTTCCTTCAAACAATTAGAAGTGTCTTAGTGTATTTCATTTCCTTTTTGCACTGCACTTGAAGATGGGCTTTGCTTTTGAGAAATGTTTTCAAAATTTTACAAGTAATATGGTATGTTAATCTCCCAATATAGTGTCCTACTATGGTGGAATTTCATTATACACTGTTATAACAAAGTCTCATTTATATAACAAGGTAATTTTGTTGGTCCCACTTCTTTGTGGTCTATTTTTTGAATCCAGATACAACACATCTGAACAATGTCCACGTATAACAAGGTTTTGATATAGCAAGGTAATTTCATTGTTCCCAAGTAGTTTGTTATAACAAGGTTTCACTCGATACACTTCACGTGCCACTAATTTTCTCGCTCTCTCTGCCTCTTTTTTTTTTTCTCTCTTTCTGTCTCTCTGTTGTCTGTATATCTTTGATATTTTTAATGTATTTCTTGTTTTCTCCCCTTTAACTCATTTGTTTTCTCTCCATTACTTCTTCTATTTTCTGTACCTTTCTTCTTCCCTTTCCGTTACTATATATCGTTTACCTTTGGACCTCTCTGTATCTCTCGTGTTTGTTTTGTTCCAGTGTTTCTGAACCAGGGGGGTGACTTAAAGTCGCACTTAAATTCCTAGTTGCGTGCTGTATATTACGCATCACTGCATTGGTCAGATAATGCTCAGGGGACGTGTGCTTTTGGGTAATCTACCAATGAGATTACACGTTTAATAGCGCATTGGCACTTGTGCACGACTTTAAGTCAAACTTAACTCTTTGTGAAACGCCCCCTTGGCCCACTTGTGTACATTCGGTACATTATACATGTAATCTCTTATCATCCTTTCTCTAATCCACTATAACTCCTAGTTTTGTAATTACCGTCTTGCTTAGTTGCCTTCTTTTTTCCTCTCATTTTTGCTTTATTGCCCATTTGTCGTTTCCATACTAAGCTTTCCTAGATCTGTTCCTCCTATTCTCTACAATGTATGTCCAGACATATTTTTTTTTTCCGTTCACTCAACCTCAATTTCTAAAAGATTTCTCAATGCTCTTTCTCTTTCTCTTTCTCTCTCTCTTTCTCTCTCTCTCTCTCTCTCTGCCTTTCTAGCATTATATCTCTATGACTCAGGGGTGCACCTTCCTCCTTCTCTCTTCCTCAAACTTATGTTACTAACCCTAGATATGTCTTCTGAAAACTTCTGGGTAAAATGATATACAATGTAAATACATGTACATGTACATTTATAAAGTGTCTCTTTTATCTTGAGATATTCGTAATGCATGCTGTGGATGTTGGTATGCTTAACAGTACATGTACATACATGTATATATATAGGAATATCAAATTGCTGAACAGAGTCTCAACAGACGGCTGTGCAATATCAAACAATGAACTTACGTACTTAATGTGCTAAGTTTATTTACATCAGAAATAGTGAGAATGATGAGAACATATTGAAACATGCCAGTTTGTACAAGTACATCCACTTGTTTATGGAATGTATCACTATCACATTTATACATCATACATGTACAATTAAAAATGAGACCACCCCCCCCCCCCCAAAAAAAAAGAGAAGCATCAATGAACATTTATTTTTTCATTAACAAGTCATGAGTCCAAGGAGTCCAGTCCAGAATAGTATGGGAAGCTAGAATTCCTGATCAAGATCGAATGTGGTAAAATCATAAGTACATGTGTACGATCAACAAGATTTACCACTATTGCTACACTTTATGTGTTACAAAGTGCATAATAACGCTTTTAAGTCTGCATCTAAAAATGTAGGTTATGGCCTTTATTTTTATTCTGAGATCTTAAACCCTTTAGAGATAATTGACCACATTTTGTGGTTTGGCTCAATAACTTTCGATTCAGAGCTCTAAAAAATATACCAGATGTATAAGTAGAAAGAGCAGAAATTTCTGCACACATTATGTCCATTTTTGTTGCATTACCATATTGCGTTTGATGCCAGGAATTTTAAAAATTAGAGTAAGCTTTCAAATCCTCAAATTGGCAACACATTGAGAGGTTCAAAATCATTGTTTTTTATCCAAATTGGCAATTTTTTCGCCTTTTCAACAAAATTTCTAATCATGTGTATTGTTTTCAAAGACATTACACCTTGTTAGCACCATATAGCACTAAAAGAAAAATATTATTGTTGCCAATTTGAAGAACAAAATGTGATTAATTTAGCACTTAAATAATTCTTTTCCTGAAAGGGTTAATGGTGTATTGTTGTTGGAGTCATATGAAACATAGCCTCACAATTCTGGTACATCATGAATTGACCCAATGACATGGAATGATCCATATCTTTTGGCTATTATAGCTAATATGCCCAGTAATGCTCAAATTGGCAAGAATCCTACCTAGGATATGAAAAAAACCCAGCAGAACTGAGGTATAGATAGGATTTGTATGGAGCGGAGGTATATAGTCGGTGCAGCAAGAACAGATTCGCTGTCAATTACTTGTGGTCTAGTGGTAAAGGCGTCTGGTCAGACTGTCAGAGTATTCTCTTTCTACACTGCACTCGCGTTTAAGGTCCCGGGTTCGAATCCCGCTCTTTCTTGCTGATAATTTTTTCAGTTATGAATCGATAATGATAGCGTTTATTCCATTATAAATAACTGAATTTCAACAATGAAAACCAAGAAACTTGACTAATTATTCACTTGTTCAGGCGGAATTAATGGCGGCTGGGCATAATAACGACTTTGGCCTATCTTTTCTGTTTACAAAGTACACTGTTCTCTCACTTTCCAGTTTTCATTTTCTTTGGGGGTTTACCCTGCTCGATGATATCCACATCGACATTAGCGACGACCAAGTAGGTCTGCTCACCTCCAGCATTCCTCAGCTTGAATGACGACCCCTCTGGGAGGGGTTTATTCTGGTCTGAATGCTGAAAGATCACCATGAGAGAGTTCTTCTTCCCTTCTAGCATTCCCAACGGAACATTCCTCTTTCTCGTGATGACACAGTCCTTCTCCGGATGGTTAATTACAGGACCTGATGGAGTTGACTTTGCAGATGTTTTGCTTCCTTCGATGTAGATAACGTCCGATGAATTTTGTCTTTTCTCTGGCGAGTCTATCGTTGATGATTTTCCCTTCTTTGGCACAGCTTCAGATATTTCTTTCCCTTGACTCCTAGTCTTCCGTCTCTCTATGGTACTCTCTTGGTTTTCCTCTGTGTTCTTTTCTTCACCATCTTTGCTCACATCACCATCTTTCCTTGAATCACCCTCCGAGTCCTTGGACATGCTTCCATTGGCAATTTCCTCCTTGTGCATGGTGCGATAGTGTGTATGGAGCTGTGGAACTGTCCGCGATCTTGAACCACAGCGGGTACAGGCAAAGAACACCTCGCATGGTAGTGATGAACCTGATTTCTTGTCCTTTTGTGCAGGAGTCATACTGCTAAGTCATGTGTAAGTGGCAAGCGCTATGGTGTCTCTACAACTTCCAGTTAACTGTTGGCGTTGCTTGGTAGAGTGCCGCACTCCAGTTGATTTTCATGCCCTTGACTTGCGTCAAATGATCTTGTTCAGTCTCTGAAAAGTGCAAAACAATGACAATGTCAATGGGAAAGTATTTCAGCATAAATTATTTCAAATGATGTATAACTATATTATATAAGACAATTTTAATTTCTTCTCATGTTTTACTTCCCATTTCATAACATTTTTATAAAAAAATTGAAAAAATAAAATCCCCAAAACAGTTGACATGGTTGACATGGTTGAGGTAGCTGCCAATGGCAATGGCATTGCTAATGTTGGTAAGCCAAAAGAAAAGGTGGGGAGGGGCAAAACAAAATGTAAAAAATCTAGATAGTAGTACTAGTACTATTAGTAGTACTAGTCTGAGTGTTAATCAATGTTATTGTTATTTGTTAAACTAAAAATCATGAAAATACTCACCAACAGACCAAGCCCGCTGCACTTAGTTTTAGTTTTATCATATCTAGGCCTACACTCGAATTAAATCCTTCTAAGATGTTGGTCAAGGAGATTGTCCTTCAATCTTTTATCAGAAAATTTAGGGGACAATCAAGATTGCAATGTCAAACTCAAACTCAAACTCAAAGTCAAGAGTCAAACTCAAACTCAAGTCAACTCAAACATGTCAAAGTCCTCGGAGTCGGAGTCTGAATAGCGCTGACAGTGACAATTACAACGTGAGATAGCGCTTACTTATTACAATTAGACTTATCCAGGCCAGGCTACATTTATCATATGAAATAAATAATTTCTTCAACAATTTCAAACTTTTGTACGAATTTATTCTTTTAGATAATCAAAGTTGAAAATGAATATTGTACAGATATGTTCTAACTCTGAAAACATTTGATGCATGTTTTTACGGAAATTACTATTTACATACTTCTCAATATCCACATAAAACGGCTGTAAAATTAAACTAATTTTCAAGATGGCAGCTTCCACGGTGAATGAAGTTTTAGCCTCTGGGCGTTACCATGATGTTTTGTCCATTCTTAAAGGCCTTCGAAATGGTGCAGTGTGAGTAAATAGGGTATTAAACATATTATCTATATTTTCCATCGTGTTATTCTGTTTCATATTAATCATTTATTACCAAACCTTGTGTGTTCTTTCGAGTGGTGTATCGTGTGGTCCCAAGTACTGTGATTCACGTGATGTTTGACATAATATTAATAAAGCTGCTCAGGTATGAACTCCGAATTCGGCAGTCTTCCGATTTCGGACGTCCTCTGGTCAGTCACTGTTGTTCAAACTTACAATAGGAGGCCGACGATAACAGTGATAATGTGCAAGGAAAGATTTTTAAAATCTTAATAGTCAATATTGCGTAGGTTCTACTTTAATTGAATTGGAGAACTTTTTCAAGTCCGCTAAGTCTTAGGCTAAGTAAAAATAGTCAGTCACTCATTAATAATGGCTAAATAAAATAGTAACAACATCATGGCATTGATGGCTAAGTAAAGTTAAATTAATGGCGATCCTGGGTTTTAGCGGTCTAAACTTATTTTAGGTTGCTAACTTCAGCTCGTCTATGCCCTAACCCTAAAATAATTTAGACCGCTAAAACCTAGGATTGCCAAATTAACACCTATATTCTGACTATGAATTGATCTGAATCTGATATGTGAATCAGTTTAATTTAAAGAAGAATTCCTGCCTTTTCTTGTCACCTACATGTAGTTATAGATACTCTAAAAATTCTATGATCCAGCTGCAGTACCTTGTGGCATTCATCCATTGTAAAATATTTGTACCACAAATTGTGGTAACAAGTCACCAAAATGAGCAGATCAACGAGTTACCAACTTGTGCAATTATGATTAACCGCAACAATACTTTTTTCTCCTTGTCTTTATTAGCATGATTAGATTTTCATCAAACTTTGTATTATCTACTTCTTGTTTCATTTATTTTTCTTCTTTTAATTGTAACTATTAAAACCTGATAACATGATGGACTTTTTTTATATTCATGGAAAGTCAAATTTGCTCCTGTCTTGAGATTATTCTGTTGTTTTACAATCTACATGTGTTTTAGAGTTTGTGCTCTTGTTAGGAGGACATTCATAACAATGTGTTTTCATTATTTATTGATTTTCACAGATATGGAGTCAAGATCCGTGCACCACATGCCCTGGTCATGACCTTTTTGTTTGGTTCTGGCAGGTAATGAGTTAGAGCATTAAAGTGACAGTAAACTGGAGGTCCTAATAGCACCATCTATTGACAGAATTTGAAAAGTATCTGTGCTTCTCATTTCCCATCATGCCCCATGATTCTAGTTTGTAGGAGCTTATAATGTACCTAGGCAATTTTCCACATTTGCGGATTAAAAAATAATAGTTTGAAATGTAAAATGTGCCTATTATCCAAACAAGCTATTTGTCAAAATCCGAAATAACATTCAATTTATTTTCAATTATAATCTTAAAATTTAGCAGTCACTGTAAGATGGCGCTGTTCAAGTTTGACCAGTTTAATGCCACTTTAACTCCTACTGTGCCAAAGGGTTTGGCTCTCTTCAAAATTTTACCAAACTGTGATCAATGCTTACTTTTCAAATGTCTGCACAAGTTTCTAACCATCTATTATTTCACAAAATGTTGGGTACATAATTAAACTTGTAGGAAATTTATTACAATTTCTTATGATACCAAACAATATTACTTTACCCAACTTTATGCATAAGAATTATTGAAAATTACATTTGAGTTTCTTTTTTGTCCATTATTATTTGGTTTCTAATTTGTGTACTAATGATTAATGTTGCAATAAGGCAATATCTTTTTTAAATATCTGCAATTTTCTCTGAAATTTCTATGGTAGGATATACCGGTAATTATAATCATATATTTAGAATGCTTGATTTATGCTCAAAATTTTGATATACATTGACCACCACATACCTTTCCTGTGGTCAAACAATGGTGAATGAAAACGACAAGTCTATCTGTCACATATACGTGATATCGGCACTGAAAGAGTTAAAAATGAATTGTAAAGACTTTAACAAATTAGATTTTCTTCTTCAAATTGGCAATCTGAATGTCTTCTTTTCTATCGCTCCAAATCATCATGCATCAATCTGCATGGAAACAGAATACATGGAGACATGAATTTTCTTAAATTGTCAATTTACAGGAGGAAAAGCAATTTCTTATCTTTTCAAATTGTTGCCATGGAAGTGCTCATTTTCCTCCTTGATGTCAAAGGATGCATGTCATAACTTTATTCAATTTGATGGTTGTACTTTTTATTTTAAGAAGTGTCATACATGTAGCACCTGAATTCTTTGCAAATATATTGTAGGGGATATTGGACGCTGAAACTTTGTGTGTGCTATCTTAACACATAAGCCATTTAGAATCCGCACTGAAGCGATGCATTACTGTTGAAAGATTTTGCGTACAGCAGAGAGTCTATGCCGCAAGATGGCTTACTGAGACTGAGTTCAGTGAGTAAATGACTACAGTGCACATAATCCTCAGTGACGAAAAGGTTAAGACAATTGCAAACAAATTTAAGTGAAAGGCACATCTTCAACATTAAAATATAACATTAAAACATAACACAACCATTGTTTGCATTTACCTTACAATATGCACTCATCTTTATGTAAAACAGTACCGGTATTCAGTATTTACATTAGAAAAGTAAAAATTGCAACGTATCCATTCCTTCCCTTTTTCTTGATTCCCAGCTTACGTGACAAGCTACGCGTCATCCTCAAGGCGACCTTCACCCATTCCAAGAATCTTGCATCGTTTGTCTTCCTCTATAAATCAATGCTAGTCATCATGAGAAGGGTAGAAGGGAAACAAGCGGGGGCGCACTCTCTCATAGCAGGGTTCATCGGAGGGTATATCATATTTGGAGAGAATAACAAAGTCAATAGCCAGGTACTACAGGCTTGTTACGTTTACACACGTCACGTTCACGTCACGTTTTGAGCAGTTTCGTAGAAATACCCGATCTGATCTACGAATTGTAAGGTCTGCGGTTTCGTTGATTAGACCCTGGCTAATCTACGAATACTCACGTATTCACGTCAGGTTACGTGAGTGTTTTAAGAAACCTGCAACGGCTGATATTGAGGGTTAGGGTTAGGGTTAGGGTTAGGGTTAACCCTAACCCTAACCCTAACCCTAACGTGACTAATCGAGGTTTACTGATAGTATTTCTACGAATTGTTGCGTTTATGTAACCAAACACTTCATAGATTAGATGCCCCTTTTCTACAAAATAGCATGTTACGTGATTACATGACGTGAACGTGACGTGAACATGACATGAACGTGGCGTGAACGTGACGTGTGTAAACGTAACAAGCCGGTACTACATGTTCATATCTGTCTGTCTGTCTCTCTCTCTCTCTTTATTTCTAAATTGCTCTGTTGATCTTTCGCTCTATCTCTGTTTTTCCCTCCAACTTTCCATCTCTCTCTCTCGTTTTTTTTTTCATTGTATGTCTGTGTTGATTGTCATATTAGGTTAATCTTTATACATTTTTCATGTGTCTATCTTCCTATATCTTTATTTTACTTGTGTCTTTATTTGGCTGTTTTGTCATTTGATGTAAGTGAATGACTACTGAATTTCCACAAGTAGAGTTCCAGCTTCCCCAATGTGTTTTCTTGGGAGGTGTATAAATTTATATTGTTTGTCGGCTTCAGATTTAATGATCGAATTAACCTCTCTCTGTCTCTCTCTCTCTCTTACTCTTTCCTTTGCTCTCTCTTTCTTCCTCTCCCGTTTGTGTGTATTTCTTTCCTATTCCCTTTATTTTTGCTTTCTTTTCTCCCTGTACTCCTCTTTCTCTCTCTCACTCTTACTCTTTTCTTCCCTCTCTCTTTCTTCCTCTCCCTTTTGTGTGTATTTCTCTCCTATTCCCTTTCTTTTTGCCTTCTTTTCTCCCTGTACTCCTCTCTCTCTCTTTCTCTCTCTCTCTTACTCTTTTCTTCCCTCTCTCTTTCTTCCTCTCCCTTTTGTGTGTATTTCTCTCTTATTCCCTTTCTTTTTGCCTTCTTTTCTCTCTGTACTCCTCTCTCTCTCTCTCTTTCCCTATTTCTCCCATCCAGATAAACATGTATCTACTCTCCAGGATATTATTTGGTGCAGCTCGGATGGCTCGCGATAAAGGGCTCATCCCCGACCCAAAGTTGGACGTCTTTCCCATCTTTGCCGCCATCGTGTGGGCCATCGTCATGTGGCAGTTCGAAACCCATCAACCGGTGCTTCAGCAATCGCTTCAGAACTCCATGACTTACCTGTATCACGATTCCAACGTGTGGCACAGTATATCTGACTTCTTCTGGCGGAATAAGCCTGGACAGATATGAATTCCAGCCAATCAGATGCAAGGATTTCAGTAGCTTATAACAGTTGTCGGTAAAAATCATTGACAAAACGCTTGATGAAATGCTCCCCTGATGTTCGCTCAGATGATATTTATTCCAGACTTTATTTTGTCAAAGCTATAAGATCAGGAGGCTCAAATTCACATAGGAATAAGGTTAAGTTGGCTACAGCCCATGAGACCGATAACCAAAAAATTACTTTTTTTTTACGAGGACTCTTTTCAGATCCCCCCCCCCCAAAAAAAAAAAAAAAAAAAAAAATTAAAAATTAAAAATTAAAAAAAATAAAAATAATAAATAATAAATAAATAAATAAATAAATTTAAAATAAAAATTAAATAAATAAATGAATAAATTTAAAAATAGCCCCCCTTAAATATTTTGCGGTGGCTATTTTGGAGCTCGGGGGTGGGGGGGGGGGGTTTTAGGTTGTATTTTTTTGCACAATTTTTACCTACTTAAATACCACCAATCAAGAGAAAAGATCGAAAGATCAAAAGATTGAATGGCAATAAAGAAAAAAAGACGTTAATAAAGTTAGGTTTAACTTTTACTTTAGTTGCCACCAAAAAAGGCTTCAAACTCAATTGGACATGATGTACAGTCTCCTGGGCCTTCTGACAACTTTTCTTAGGCCTCATGAGACCGACATTACTGGTGTCTTGGATTATGGGTTCACTGGAATGTCCCCATTCAAATTAGAACCATTTTTTAAACCTCCATCATGGACAAATAGATACTACGCTTTTATATTGATCATCTAAACTATGGTTTTGATAAACGTCCTTGTGAATTCCAGCCATAGTTTTGGGGCTTAGGTTTTGGGGCCAGGATAAGATAATTTTATAGTGTGTTGAAGTTGGGCAGCCTGGAATAGTGTCAGATATTGACTGCATTTCTCACCAGAGCACATGTATGCGGTACAATCATGTATCGATCAGCCATGATTTTACGCTCTAACCTGTACTGAAAGACCACTCAGTTAAAATAGGAAATGTGACCTTTATACACCGGTGCTCACCAGAGCCATAGGTTTTAAAATTTATGTGATTATGTGGTCAAAGCATGAATTTGGATTTGGCAAAACTGGTACATGTACATGTATGCTTGAAGTATAATGTAGATTTATAAGTCGAATATTTTTTTTTAACCGCATAATA
Source organism: Heliocidaris erythrogramma (assembly GCA_025617745.1). Classification (NCBI taxonomy): domain Eukaryota; kingdom Metazoa; phylum Echinodermata; class Echinoidea; order Camarodonta; family Echinometridae; genus Heliocidaris; species Heliocidaris erythrogramma. The sequence continues at coordinate 5,992,496 of CM046863.1, forward strand.
TGAAATCTAAGAAGTGTTGTTGTACCTATATGAATTAGGGCTGTGACCATTTTGTTTTATTTAACCATTAGTAGTCCTCTTAGAGAAATTCTGACCATGTTTAAATAAAATGACACGTTTTGGAAACAGGGTCCTTTCATGATGTTTACTTTTAATTTGCATTAGAGGTAATCTTTCAGTTTGCATCCTCCAGGTAAATGATTTCAAACAGATTCCCTTTTTAAATTGAAAAGCTCAATGCTTGCCCGTTGCGTGAATTTGTTAAAACTTGAAAATGGACCAATCCCTTCTAAATCTGTAGAGATTTGTTGGTCATATCAGTTATTCAGATAATACGAAATGTGAATATTACTCTTTGTATTACAAATTCATTTCAAATATTTTTTTATATTATCATTATGATACATATAATTATGCATAAGATCTTAATTAAATATGTATTGTGATGTGTGGTCCCAGGAGGCTTTTATTGAATATTCCTTGTCTGTTCTAGATATTATTGTTGGCAGCATTGTCATTATTAGGTTTTTGGAAAGCCTATATTCTGGGATGGATGATTTTTATGATTGATCAACTCAGTAATTCATTTCTCTCTCTCTCTCCAGAGTTTCATATACTTGTATCAATTTTCTTTTCCCCTCTCTATTTCACTTTTCCCCCTTTAATTTACTCCATTTTCTTTTCATTTTCCCCTTTCTCTCACTCGCTGCCCTCTCTCACACTCTCACGTATGTCTTATTTCCCCCCCCCCCCCTTTTCCAGTCTTCTTTCAGTTTCTCTTCCACCAAAAAAAAAAAAATAGAAAAAAATTATGTTTTGACATGTACATAATTAAGTTGGATTTGATATCTCATTGTAAAAATTAAATATGTATCATAAATTATATGTTTTACCATATTTCTATCACTTAATATATTGAATAAAACAAGAAAAAACAGGATAACCACAAATATTTCTCATTTGTAAGAGTTGTATTTATCATTTGTACAAAATTAAACATGAATTTCAGATTTTAAAATGTTTGCCCTTTTTTCTCTCTCTAAAATAAACAGGAAAATGAAGATTAGAGACATAAGCATATATACTTTACTGTCATCGAATTGTGACATTGTAAAAATAAATAGACAATAACAGATAATTATATACAATAGATGAATTCTGCCTGAAGTAGTGATGTACATTGTGTATATTCATGAAATATGCCCCCCCCCCCCCGGCACAATATTTGAAAGGGATATTAGAACAGAAGAAAACCCAACTCTTGCTGCCAAGCACTTGTATACATTTGCACTGAAAGAAGATTTGATGGTTACAAACATTCTACATGTATTACGCTGCAAGTGTATATTAAAATCTTTTTTTTACTTACTAAAACATTTTTTTGAACAGATGCTTTTAAAGCCACTTAAAAATTCTTTTTTCCCCGTTCCATATGCTCAAAATACAGTAGTGTTAACTACTTCCAAGCACCTGGTTTTAAACCACAGTTAGCTTTAAATTAAAAAAAACATGATGATGCAATAATTATACACACATACATGTACGATGTTAATACTTATAACACACATGTAGATAACATAAATAGACAAGGTTTACTTGATTTGCTAACAAGAATCCTTTGAAGATAAATGCAATGCCCTACAAATGGATTGCTTACTGGAATGTTGCCATGTGATGTACCTGGTATTGATGTGACATGGAAGTTATGTACACAAAGAAACGCTAGGAATAGATTCTATCTATGTCTACACAGGTAACCAAAAATAAAAATTCAACAACAAAGAACTCTGTGATCCTTACTCAGTGGCACAGTTTCGGGGAGGCGCGTCCCCCCCCCCCCCCAATCGCGTAGCCAAGGACGAGAGAAAAGGAAAGAAAGAAGCTAAAATATGATGGGACTCTTTCCTGCACCCTCCCCCTAATCTGTGGCCTGGAACATTCGCATTATATTTTCCGACTGGTGCTCCCCCCTTCCCCCCACCCCCTCCCAGTGATGCACGTGCCCTCTCAATGGCTGGACTCGCACTACGCCACTGTCCTTACCCATTATGGATTAGCAATGACTGTGAAACCAGAAATTTTCATGAGCATAAAACTTCTGCAAATTTCATCAGACGATAAAACTAGACTGAATCACAGCATGATGAATTTGCAATTGCGGGATATTAAATGCCGCGAATGTTTCTGCTTTTACGACCATTACTTTACAACTGTACATGTATAAACAGAGGATTTCAAAAGGGCATATATACAGTCAAACCTGCTTTAGCGTCCACCTGTATAGAGAGACCACCTGTCTATAAAGACCACAATTTTTCGTTTCCCTTCAACAATAGAGAGCTTTCGCAAATCGTTCGCGGACTCACTCAGAGACGAAGGACGATTACGATTTGATCTGCGCACGCGTCGATTTCGTTGTTCCGAGTCCGTACTTTAATCGCCAACGGGTTTTGGCCAATTTCACGTTAGTGAATTCAGCAGTAAGTAAGAAGCCGAGCAGCCAATCAGCGCTCTTGTCGGTGACATCATCATCATCGCGGTCGATCATGCGGGGCGTGTCCTCAGCAATTACGTCACGCAAACCGCTCGTTCTTGGATGTGCGAAACGAAAAATAATCGGTACCATGGTCGAGCGCAACTACGTTCAAATCTTAATCGTCCTTCGTCTCTGAGTGAGTCCGTGAACGATTTGCGAAAGCTCGCTAATGTTTCTCATTGAAATGTGTATTAAAGGAACCTGTCCATAAAGACCACCTGCTCATAAAGACCGCTTTTCTTGTCTCCCTTGAGTGGTCTTTATAGACAGGTTTCACATGTATATTTATACACATTATACTACATATTTCTCATAATTTATACTTGTTGTAGTTGGGTTATTGCACAAACAAACATATTTTAACTAAATAATTAACTTCAGCGAAACCTGTAAATAGAGAACGCTCAAGGGAGACAAGAAGAGTGGTCTTTATGAACAGGTGGTCTTTATGTAAAGGTTACTTAAATACATGTTTCAATTAGAAACACCTTTTGAGGGAAACAGAAATTGTGGTCAATAGAGACAGGTGGTGGCTAAAGCAGGTTTGACTACAGGTACAAGCGATAGTAATAGTGAATAATCACACTAAGCCACCTTCACATTATGCCATGGGAAAACGTCGTGGTAAACTGCTGGTACAAAATATTTGTGTACATCTTATAACACACTGATAAGGGCTTATTTTTCGAACCATCGTGTGATCACGTTCACGTCACGTCGTCACATTACACTAAGCCCCAAATTCACGAAGGGTAACATGTGAAATACCTCCTCTTTTGGCAAAGTGTCGGGTCCAGTATACCCAACACTTTCTTAAAAAGTATTGCAAATCTACGAATAATCAAGTCAATAGGAGGGGTTATTTCACAAACGTTACACCCTACCCTTTGATAATTTAGGGCTTAGTATTCACGAAAGTTTGTGTAACGTGAACGTGATCACACGGTGGGTCGAAGTAAGCCGAGATAAGTGAATACACGTAGGACTTTATTGCAGGCAGCTATATGAAACGGTTTTCATGCCCACTTGCCATACGTTAACATAATAATAATAATAATAATAATATGTTCCATTTATATAGCGCAGCTACTATATGAATATACTCTACTGCGCTTAATACAAAGTATCACATTATTATCCCGGCTTTCACCGAGCTGCCATGATAGACGCTAAAGCATTCAAGGAATTTCTTCCTACCGGGTACCCATTTACTTCACCTGGGTGGAGAGTGGCAAATGTAAAAGAAAAATAACGTCAAGGTTTAATGCGTGACATGTGAACAAGCCTTTAGAAACAAACGAAAGTGACTTTCTGTTCCATCAAAGAATGATGATGGCTTCTTTTATAGCGTCAGTATCTGCCGTTGCTAGGTACTCATGAACCTTGTTGGACATCTTAATTCTACAAAAACTCATGGTTATTGGTCCAGGCTTAAACACAGTTGTACATCCATTGTTCTTCCGTATGTCCATGGTTTGGAGGGTTGTAACTGTCACAGAACTTGGGAGAAGGATATCCAATATGTGTAAAAGAACCTACATTTTTCATGTCTCACAGATCTCCCGACAAGTCATGTTGTTATCATGTCTCTGGCTGGAGGGTTATACTGTCAACAAACTCGCATGAGGTTAAAGGGTCCCATACAAAGGTCATACTCTTAATTTCTTGGAGATTTCCAGCAAGAGTACCTTTCCATTGTCTAATGTGGCCATGGCTGGAGTGTAGTTCTCTCATGGAACTAGCAGCAGGATGTCACATACACAGATGCACAATCACACCTAATCTGTTTGGAAATCTATCTCCAAAACCACCAGGTGTACATTTCCATTGTCTTATAGATCCGTGGTTGGGACGCTGTACTGTGGTAAGTACATGTACTAATAGGACTGTCCTCTCATAGAAGTTGTGGAAGGATATCCGGTACATGTGAAAGATTGTACTTCTTGGAGGATCCCCAGAGTGTATCTATCCATTGTCTTACATGTCCATGCTCAAGAGCTGTCAAAGTACTTGCAGAAGGATGTCCCATAGGAGATCATACTCTGCAAGGGTATCTCCAGCAAGTGCACCTTTCTATTGTCTTATAGATCCATGGTTGGAAGGCTTTACAGTCAAGGGTATCTTCAGCAAGTGTACCTTTCCAAATGTCTTATAGATCCATGGTTGGAAGGCTGTACGGTCAAGGATCTTGAGGAATGATATCCCGTACGTGAGACAGATCATACTTGATCTGTTTGGGGATCTCCAGTTCGTCTGCATCATCTTTGTTACGAAGCAGCTGCCTTACGACCTGTAACGACCTCTCATACATGCTGTACACTGGGGAAGAGAAAACAAATAGCAACTTAGAATTGCTGCGGCCCTTTTCGCAGAAAAAGAGAAACATCAGTTTTGCTTACTTGAAGGAGAAAGGTCTTCACAAAATCCCCGTCTTGAGGAGCTACAGCCAATTCTTAAATTATATTCTTTGTTGCTCTCTCAACAATTTTCAAGACAAAATACATGTAAGTTCAACGGAAATAAAGAGGTTCCTAGGACAGGTATGGGGCATTGTTGTTATTATAAATAAGTCTGGAGTAAACTGTGACACATAGCACATGTACATTGTAAGAACTCCTACAAGACCATCTTTAACCATTTATTGTCACATTTTAGTGACGTTTCGGAATTATCATTTGATCCAGACTGCTATGAATTAAACATTATACATTAGCAGAAAGAGCAAAAATTAGAGGAAAAATTGTTTCAATTTCTAATGCAGTACAGTCCCATTCGTGAATAAGAACGATTTAACTGTAAATAATTCAAAGTCCAGTCCCACCGCACACTATATATAACTCAAAATCGCATAAGCCGAACTTTGCCCAAGTCAAAAAAAAATTTCTGACCAAACTTTGCAATACTGTACAGGTGTTATTTATATTTCCTAAGTCGAATTTTGCAAAAGTCAAACTATTCTTCTTGGTCCCAACAGATTTGACTTGAGCAAAGTTAACTAAGACCACGTTTACACAGAGTGAACTCGAGTTCAAATTCGACAGCGAATTCAATTGCGACCTTGGATTAGCATAAATTATTTTTCGGTGGGCTGTTTACACCAAGCGTTGGACGAACTCGAATTCAGAAGGAAAGTGAATTCGACTTGATTACGCCCTCGCTTGGTGGGAATATCGTGATTATCAACTTCCGGGTTAAATTTGTGAAAACCCCGCGAGTGAGTTCAAAATGGCGGTAGCGAGCAGTCATTTTGATCTGGTTTCGTATGATTTTACGTCGGAATAGGAATATCCTGATCAATAATTATATGCGACAGCAACGTGTCAGATCTGCTCGTCGAGCAGACCGTTTAAGAAGATGGCGGGAAGATTTTTTTCCAGCCGCTTCTTTTTTTTGGGGGGGGGGGGGGCGAAAGACTGCAAAAGGTAGAATTTACAAGATACTTCAGTGATTTACTGGTTAAATATTGTTTAACATTAAAATAGTTTGAGCTATGCAACGCAATGCTTCATTCATAGTGTAATTTTCCAATATCTTTGCCTGAATAAACCTAGAAACTTGACAACTCTGTTAAGCCTCCATGTCAGTTTTTCACACATTTACCTTTTGTACATGGGTCAGAATCGATATGTGACCCGCTCCCACAAACCTGCCGTAATGGATAAAATTTTATTTTAAAGATTTGCTTGTAGCTAAATTGCTCAAAAAGCCAGCTTTTTCTATTGATTTGGATGTATTGTCTGAATTGTCCTGGTGACTTCGGCGGGTTTTGTAGGATCGTTCGTGCGTTGTGGTTCACTTGGATGACGCTTATTTACTGACGCGTTGCTTAGCAATACCGGAAGTGACGTATGACGGGGTCACTGGCTGGATATTTGCTAGTCGACTTTCAATTACGTGTCCGTTCACACAGCAAATAGCGAATTTAAATTCGATAAAAGTCGAGTTTGAATTCGATAAATGTTGCTCTGGGTCGTCATTCGAATTCGAGTTTTGAACTCGAGTTCTAATTGCGACTACCCTGTTTACACACAAATGAACTCGAGTTCAAATTCGAGTTCAGTCTCTGTGTAAACGGGGTCTAAATCAAAATAGCATTAAATATGGGCATTCTAAGAAATAAAATCTACCCGATTCTGAACAATGATATGAATACTAAACATAGGATTTTGGTGTGCTGTTGGCACTTTCAAATCGTAGGACTGCTTTGACATCACTACGACTCACAGCGGATTTGGCCTTTCCTCCGACCAGAAAGCTCGCAAAAGGCTGTACTTTCGATTGCACTAGATCTATTGCACTATCTACATGTATACGACTATTCAGAACCCCAATCAAAAATATTTTATGAGCTTAAATTTTTATACCAAATACTACTACGTGTACATTTGCTTCCGAAATCGGATCACAGACCGATCGTATAGTGTGCGGTGGGCTTAAGCTAACTCTAACTGCTACTCACTCGGTACCCTGATCTTCACAATTGGTGCCCTACAAGCCCTGCTGCCATCACATGGCTCAGGCATGTAGACTACATGTAGCTTCCCAACACCATGATCAACAAACTCTTAACCCCTTCCATGCCACCAGATTTTTTAGCAAAAATACTAACTTTTAATGCATTTTTTCTTCAGCAAACTGGGCGAAGATATATTGCATAGGAATAAACATTATATTGATGGCACAGGTTTCTGTATGAGGAAGAATTTTCAAGTCATTCTGAGCCTAAATAAAATGTTCAACCCTCAAATTTGGGGGTGGGATTTCCCGCCCACGTCATGTAGGGGTTAAGATAACTCTAACTGCTACTCACTCGGTACCCAGATCTTCCCAATTGGTGCCCTGTAAGCCCTGCTGCCATCCCATGGCTCAGGCATGTAGACTAGCTTCCCGACACCATGATCAACAAACTCTTACTCTAACTGCTACTTACTCGGTACCCTGATCTTCACGATCGGTGCCCTGTAAGCCCTGCTGCCATCCCATGGCTCCGGCATGTAGATTAGCTTCCCGACACCATGATCAACAAACTCTTAAAGATAACTCTAACTGCTACTTACTCGGTACCCTGATCTTCACGATCGGTGCCCTGTAAGCCCTGCTGCCATCCCATGGCTCGGGCATGTAGACTAGCTTCCCGACACCATGATCAACAAACTCTTAAAGATAACTCTAACTGCTACTTACTCGGTACCCTGATCTTCACGATCGGTGCCCTGTAAGCCCTGCTGCCATCCCATGGCTCAGGCATGTAGACTAGCTTCCCGACACCATGATCAACAAACTCTTACTCTAACTGCTACTTACTCGGTACCCTGATCTTCACGATCGGTGCCCTGTAAGCCCTGCTGCCATCCCATGGCTCCGGCATGTAGACTAGCTTCCCGACACCATGATCAACAAACTCTTAAAGATAACTCTAACTGCTACTTACTCGGTACCCTGATCTTCACGATCGGTGCCCTGTAAGCCCTGCTGCCATCCCATGGCTCGGGCATGTAGATTAGCTTCCCGACACCATGATCAACAAACTCCAGCATGTCACCTGTGTGCTTGTCCCTAGCAATCCAGGGATGGCCCTCATAGGTGTGCATGTTCAGCTGATTACTCTGCATTAGACCATTCTACAAAAGAACAAAATTACACATATATGTGCGATAATGTGTCGAAGGCAACGTTTCATGAATAAAACTTATCAATTACAAGTTGCAATAGCTGCTACTGAAATCCTTGCATCTGATTGGCTGAGGGCAAATTTGTCGGTAAAAATAACTGACAAGACACTCGATGAAACACCCCCCTGATGATGGGCAGTCAACCGGTCTGAAAGCCTTCTCCACTCTCAGCCTTCTCATCTGGTTTAAAGTCCTTTACAGGACATGCACTTTCAGGAAAGATTACATGTACTTCTACATTCTCTTACTTTCTATCTCGCCTTTCCATTTCTTCTCTTCTTAAATTTCTCCATTTTCTTCTTCTACATGTAACTAAACAGTCCTTTTCAGGACTAACCACATGGTGAACCGTAAGCCTTCTCAATGTGTCACAAACTGTCATCCTTCAATAGTGTAAATTATATCGGTGACCCGACATTTGCTCTCTCAATGTATGCTTCGGCCCTTATGAAGTAGAAAATAGATTGTAGGATTTTAGGTTATGTTTAAGATTAGGGTAAGAGGTATGGTGTTGGATCGAAAATTAAAGATAGAAATTTGGTTAGTGTAGGAAACTGATCACACAGCATTTGTCACTGGCGGATGTAGAAAGTTTCAGTAAAATACTGAAATCCTTCCACAGTGTATAAAATATAATTATTATTCACAGGATTTGTTTTTTTTTGTTTTGTTTTTTTTTTTTGTAGAGGAGGAGACTGACTTTGGGACATTTACTCTGTTCCTCTTTTCATAAACAATCGTTATCATTTGAGCAAGCTAAACACCTAGATCAGGGTGGATGTGTAACAGTACATTGTTGATGTGAGAGGCTTCAAGTTTTCAGAATACATCCATGACCTCTTTTCAGGGTATCATGGAGGTGAAATTTGAAGGCTACTGTGCAGTGCAAAGGTTCCCTGTTAGTGCTGAGCCCTGTATAAAGATAACATAGCATGTACATGAAGGGCAGCGGTCTCATGAAACTCTCATAAGTACAAGTGCACTAACAACTTGAACACTAATTAGCGCACATTTCAATGGTACATCTACAAACTTGCCCTTATGACGGCTTTGTAAAACGATGCTCAGAACACCATCCCTGATCTCTCCTACTATAATAATATGTCCATTTATATAGCGCAGCTACTATACAAATATACTCTACTGCGCTTAATACATGGTATCACATTGTTACCCCGGCTTTAGCCGAGCTGCCATGATAGGCGGTAAGGCATTCAAGGAATTTCTTCCTACCGGGCACCCATTTACTTCACCTGGGTGGAGAGTGGCAAATGTAGGTGAATGTCTTGCCAAAGGACATTAGCGCCACGGCGGGATTTGAACCGCGAA